>ML682040.1:3346846-3367747 GCA_007922195.1 Podocnemis expansa
CTCGTGGGGTCCCTTCCAACCCTATGATTCTATGATTCTATGAAATCTGGTTGACTTGGAGCGTCTGTACACTTTCGAAAGCTGGAGCTGCAGTCATATCTGAGTGTCTCCTAAGACACTCATCTCAACCTGAAACTGCCAAGTTTAATCAGAGTCTAAATTTAGTCTCTAAAATTTTAATTGGCTCTCAAACCCTGTTTCCCTCTACAACACAAGTGGCGTCCCTAGGAGATGCCAAGAACTGGATGGACAAGGAGGATGCAGGGACATGTGTGGTGTTGATGTCTATATGCATAGATAAAGAGTTGTCGTCTTGTGATGCTGGCTTTCTTCAGAAGCAGGCCACCCACAAAAACTGGTGAAATTCAGGGAAAGGAGAAAAAAAACAACTCCCTCTCAAAGCCTCCACTGTAGGAGCCAAATTTACGGAGAGCCATACAGGCTGTTGTTTCTGAATCCTCCCCAGAGTGAGTTCAGTCAGACGTGCCCTGCATTTGAAAACTGGTACCCTGACAGTCCTCTGAGGAGGTTAAAATAGGAGTGGGCAGTAAATAGCTTTGCTCAGCATTGCTATTCCCATTGGAGGTCACACAGTCCTCTGCAATAAAACACTGCAGCTGGCCTGTGTCAGCTGACTCAGATTTGGGGTGTAGGCTGTGGGGCTATCAAACTGCAATGTCCTATAACCTTAGATAACACAATGTCTGTAATAAATCCCAGCTGGCTGAAATGTGTTTAAGTGGCTTTATCCTGTTTTTGCTTTGTCTACAGTTTGTGGGTGTGAGTATTTCCTAGCTCTGGAAAATGGTTTGTGGGAATGGTTGGCTTTATGCATTTGATCCAGTCATTCAGCTGTCTAGAGGGAGAGCACAAATCAAGAGCAGGTTTGTGAGACTGCTTCATCACTTCTAAATTCCTGGTCTTCCTGTTTCAGTCTGATGATCTCTCCTAAATCATTGTTCAACTTCCTGTATACATTAAAAGAAAAAATTTGTCAAAGGTTTCTAAACTTTAGTCAACGATTACTCAGTCATGCTTCTCTACCACCAGCTTGGACACAGTTCACTCAGAGAAAATGTAGGGTTTTGAGGGTAAAGTTCATTCATGTGATAATACAGAAATATTTGTAATTGTTCCAGCTAAAATATACATTGCTGATTTCTTTGAAGATGATAATACGCAAGTATGATTAATAAAGGAAAAACAGTAGCCATCTTAATATGCATAAGGTTTAAAAGTGCAGTAAGTTCAGAAACCATACTAAAATGTTTTCTTTCTTTCCTAGGAAATTAGTCATATAGGAGGAGTCCTCTTCAAGAAATGTTTGCTAAAGAAATAGTGCATTCCTGCAGAATGACTGCTAGGTTAGCAGCTTCCCTTTGCCTCCCCAGCTTTTGTCTGAGGTGAGATGAGAGGAGAGAGGCTGACTTGCTCAGCCACAGAGAAGACAATAGCAGGACAGATTTTCCCTTATTACACTTTCAATACTTGAAGCCCCTTGTTTACTGTGCTTATGGCCATAGGAGTGGTGTTCCCTCTTTCCCACAGCAGAATTGTTTGCACAGTCAAGCATGAGAATTGATGCAAATACTGACAATTTAAGTCTCCAGCTTCACCATGTCTTTACTATACTAAGTCACAGTCCAAAATCCATTGAAGTAAATTTGAGTTGTTCTGCTGTCTTTCTGTATACTGCAATGTAAGCCCAGAGTTAGTGGGACTTAAGTCTGTGGGCCCTGGTCTTAAAAGTCCAGGGACTGAACATCCACACTGATTACTGACCTTAGGTTAAGAATTTTTGAGCCTGGACTCCACACCAGGGCTTCAAGGCTATGTCTACACTAGCAAATTAGTCCAGACTAAGCAAGCTTATTCCGGACTAATTTGAACCCTGTCTCCACTAGCCTTTGGCTAGTTCAAAATAAAAAAAAAATTAGTTCGAATTAATCAAAGGTTAGTTCAAACTAGTTGGTTTGGCTGGTTAGTCCAAACTAACTGCTTAGTTCGAACTAGCCAAAGTGGTTAGTTCAAACTAGCCCAATGGCGACATGCTAGCTCAAACTAAATAAGTTTGAACTAGTGGTTAGTTCAAACTAAGCACAATTTTTATTTTGAACTAATTTTTAGTTCAAACTAGCTGCACTTTTTTAGTTCAAACTAAAAAATTAGTTCAAACTAAAAAAAAGTGAGGCTAAAAGTTAGTTTGAACTGAAAAATTGCGCTTAGTTCAAACTAACTGTTGAACTACTTAATTTGGACTAACCAAGTCTGAACTAAGATTTTAGGTGTAGACATAGCACAAGAATCCACACTGCAGTATGAAGATCTGAATTCAACCAGCCATGTGATGGAAATACGCTTGCTAATTAAATAAATGCCTTCATTTGTGGTCATGGATACACTGCACATATTAAAACATTCCCAGGCAGGCCAACTGCCAGCAGAGCACTGAAACAACAATAGTAAACAAACACAAACACCAGTGATAAAACAAAGTGTATAAAACAAAAACTGAACAGTACACACAGTGAAACCAGTGCCATCAAACCAATCCACTCATTTTCTATGTCTTCTGGCATGTTCTCTTTTCCCTTTCTTGTGCATTTAGCATTGGGTCCCTTATCACAGACCTGCTGAAGGCAGACCAGCTCATCATCCTTGGTGACATCAGTGCTCAGACTGGCATGAGGAATGGCCAGGTATGATAGGAAAAAATGAATTCAGGAAACACAACAACAGTGGGCTCTTCCTGTTGAGGAAATGCACTGAACAGGAGCTCCTCATCACTAGTACTGACTTCCTCTTGTCAAACTGTAACAAGACATCTTGGATGCATCCACTTGCGAAGCACTTGCATCTCATTGACTATGTCATCATTAGGAGAAGAGAGAAAGAGTGCCAAAGACCATGAGAAGTGTGGAATGCTGAACAAATCAAAGGGTTGTAGTCTCCAGGCTGAACATCTGAATACATCCTCGTAGACGACCACAAAGTAAAAAACAAAAAAACAAAAAAACAAACAAAAAAACCCAACTCTTGAAAGCTTAATACCTTCAAATTGAAACAGGAGAATGTGAAAAAGGCTTTTGTTGAAGAACTGTGCAACCAACTTGTAACAATTGACATGAACTCTAATAACACTGAGAAAAATTTGGGCATCCTATGGAAACTCTCTGTATTCAGCTGTATCCAACACCCCCGATTCCATCAAATGTAAACATCAATATTGCTTTGATGGAAGTGACAGTGATAAATAGGGAGATTATTGAATGAGAAACTCAGTTTCAGAAGGCCTACTTATAAGATAGCATTTCAACAACTAAGAAGCCAGCCTTCAACACGAAGAGTACTGTCTGGTGCAAACTTAGAGAGATGCAAAACTCACGGCTGAGCAGCAAGGCACTTGAAAGTCTATTCTATGCAGATGAGAAGGATATGAAGAACTTCTATGATGCTTTGAGGACAATCTGTGGGCCATGGTCATCAGGATCATCTCCAATATTGAGTGACAATTTCACCACACTGCTCACTAACAAAGAAAAGATACTACAAAGGTGGGAAGAACATTCTTACACAGCACTTCCCAACTGTGGATCATGACTCTAAGTGGGGTTGCTTTCCTCAGGAGATGGGGTCATGACAATCGCAAGCAAGCAAAGAACACCATTTTTCAAAATGATCTCCCCTAGACAGCGTAACCTCAAATGCACTGTATGCATGAGGTCATGTCACACAGGGGATGCTATTTTCCTCTACAAAGCTACACCCTCCATGCAGCGTATGCACCGTATGTGTGCAAGGTCATGCAGTCCAAAGGATGCTGTTTTGTAAAGCAAAGAATACGTTATGAGCATCCATAAAGAAACCTTGCATGCTGTAATTGACATAAATGCATACAATCCCAGTGTATAAGTGAACAGAAAAATCATAAGCCAGGTTGCACAGATGTGCATCCCATGACATCATCTAATCCGGGGTGGCCAAGCTTATGGAACTCAAGAGCCGCACAAGTCAATTATTAAACCTTCGAGAGCCACACTGAGGCATATAACCACATATTTTTACCTACTCCAAAATTACTAAGCTTAAAATTCATTGCACGCTTTAATTTTATCATAAAAATAGGGCAAATATTGATCCACTAATGTCAGATTTTAATAATAATTTAAGATTACCATGAAACTAGGCCTATACAGTAAAAATTTACCTGTTGCTAGATGTAGACCACTACAGGCTTGTGGCAAGTTTTTTTTTAAATCTTGGCAGTAACTTGTCAATGCAGTAGGTAAAAGCTCTCGGAGATGCTGATCTCTAAGTATTGCACAATGTTTTGAATTTCATTGTGGAATATGATGCTTCACAGCAGTAAGTTGTGCCAAAAATTGAAAGTAATCTATGTTCAGTTTTATACTTTTCTCCTTTGTATTTTCATTTCTTAGTATTCCACATCATGTTTAGGACTTGTAAAACATGATTTTATTTTAACAACAAGTATGCTGCATTAGGGCCTATAAGAAAATCTAAACATGCTATGGCTTCTCTGACCATGTCCTGCTTCTCTCCCCCACCCTCTCTTGCAGCTTCCCTGCCATCTCTTACCATGCTGCTGCTTCTCTGCTCTCCCCAATCATGCCACACGTCTGACTCCCACCCCATCCCAGCACCTACCATGCCCCCACTTCCTTGCCAATATTTCTGCCAGTAAAGTTGTTCACTAATATACTCATGGACAGTGAAGACAAAAGGTTTGAGGACTCAGACAATTAATTTTAAAATGAGAGTAATAGTAAGGGAAAACACTGCTCTCATCTTAATCCTGTGAAGAGATATACACAGGGACACCTTTTCAAGTGTTCAGAATCACAACAGATCAATGAGAATTTATGGGGACAGGAAGCGCAAGATCAGAGCCTGTTTCAGCAAGTGCTTTGGAGTCCATGCACAGAAGATATTATGGAAAAAATCTCATTGAGTTTATTCAGTTTGGGGTCAGGCCCTGTATACATTCTAAATATCAATATTTGGTTTTTATAATACAAAGTAAAATCTTTATTGGTGAGAGATTTTTTTTTTCAGAAAGTTTACAACACAATTTTCCGTCCTCAGCCCTTCACAACAATTACTCTCATCTAATGGGCTCAGATACCCATAGAGTCATTCATGAAGACTGCACTGAAATATAAATAGATTTTGACTAGACAACAAAAAAGAATTAATACATATTGAATGCTATTTAATGAGTAGAAGTATAGTGCTGCTATTGAACTTTGCAGTGAATGTAAATTATCTTGGTAATTGACTTAGTTATATTAATTAAAATTTTCTTAAAAAATAAATGTGCTAGCAGTTCCTTTTGCAAACAGATGACATACTGATGTCTCAGGCACACTTGTTCAATGGACTTAAGGAATTTTTTTCCTAAAGCTAGTTTTCAGTAGTGGTGGTCTACCTTAAGTCTAAATCATGTTGCATGCTGAAAATGAACCATGAGTACTTGTAACATTCTTTAAACAGAGGGGTTTTTTTTAATAACCTTTTGACAGTAGTCAGTGGTTTTGGATGTAACAATTGTATCAATTTTCAGTCATTTCTGATGATTCTTATTTAATTCTCAAAATAGAAATACAAGAGAAATGATTTTGCATTATATTACAAAATGCCAGGTGACTTTTAAAAAAGAAAATTAATTTATAATTGCTTTTCAGGTTTAAATTGCTAATTATCATCACTTATCTGTAGTTCATTGTAGACTTGTTCTTGATCAATTTATATTGGCAGTTTTAAAAATATGTACCCAGAAAACATTATCAAAAAAGAAAAGTTTTTAAAAAATCATGCACTGATGTAATTAAAGACTGTCTCATTATGCACACAGACAAGGAGGGTAGAATTAATATTGTGTGGGTAAACTGGAGAATCTGGCAGTTACTTGCTCTGAGTGCTTGTCTTTCCCTGCAGGCTCTCACAATGCTGCCCTTCCCCTCCCGGCTCTCACCAGGCTGCTTTTTTCTGCTGGTGAGGCTCTCTCAATGCCGCCCCCTCCCCTCCCTTCCCTGCTTTCACCATGCTGCTTTTTCCTGCAGCTCTCACAAGGCTGCTCCTCTGCTGCCGGCTTTCACCATTCCTCTGTTTCTCTGCTGTCCCTGATCACTGCAAATTTGTCACCCCTGGTTCCCGCCACATCACCCTTCCCCCCTGCGATCTCCCGGGAGCCACAATTTTTCTTTAAAGAGCCGCATGTGGCTCGCAAGCTGCAGTTTGGCGATGTCTGATCTAATCTTTAAGAGAAGAGACAAAGCTAAATCAAGGAATCCTTATTAAGATTATTAAATAAAAGCAGAATTCCTCACTGCCTAAGCAAACCAATCAGTGATAGTGTATGTAGATTCCATTTGCCGAAGAGTGGGTTAAAATTACTTGGAGGACAATAGAGAAGCCCAAGCCAAGCTCAATGGATGTGATATTTCACATTAACTTTGGCCAGATTCTAAGCTGCTGTGAATCCATACACCTCCATTGATTTAAGTGAAGTTAAGATGATTAACACCTGCTGAGGATCTGGCTCTAACATTGGTTGCAATCCCATTCATTTTAATGATGTACTTTCATAACTGAAAGCAGAATGTGGCCTTGTGGACTTATTCCTGCAACGATCGTTTGAGCTTCATCACCCAACTGCAGTGGGTATTAGAAGGTGTTTGTGACAGCTGGGTGTTAGGGATAGAAATGAGAAAGGGAGAATAGCGCTGTATTTCTAAGACACTTAAAACTTCTCAAATGCTGTAGCTGTCTACCATTTTCATGTGAGTTTTCCCCACTCTCCTCTCATGGTTGTGTTTCCTAGTGTTCTTTGTTATGCTGTAACTAAATATTTCCAGTAATGACCAGCCATCTCTCTTTAAGTGCCAAGGACTCCTTGCTTGTTTTTCTCTATACAGAGTTGCACTAGGAATGGTGATGAACATACACCATTTAAGTGTCTCAAAGGAAATAGCTGTATATACAAAATCAGGATCTTTCTGTGCTGCTAACTCAGAGACAGTAATCATGAGTGACAAGCAGAATGAAACAGCAGTAAAGGCAGTGATTCAAGACCTGAAATAAGAAGGAAAAGGTCTGAAAACACAGTAACATTGCAGCAGTCTGTGAAATACTGTACTTCAGGGCTTGGTTGATGCCTTCAGCCAGACCAATGTGGTCTTGGATTCACAAATCTTATTTAATATCAGAAAAATGCAAAGAACATTCAGTCTGCAAATGTTAGTTTTAGGCAGATGGTCAGAGGCTAAGTAGCAGTGACCACAGACAAAATCTGCTATAGAATAAAAAGCAAGGAGTCTTGTAGCACTTAAAGCCTAAGAGATTTATTTATCACATGAACTTTCATGGGAGAAAATCCCACTTCATTAGACGCTTTGAAGAGGGGTGAACTTACAGAACTGGATGAAAATAAATGCGGGGGATGTGTAAGACATGGGATCAGGTCATACTGCAACAGCAAATCAGAGCATTTGTAAGGATTCAAATGCTAGGAAACAGCACACAGGGAGGGTGAAGTCAAATTACCTGTTATAATGTTAAAAGAATCCATAGTCACGATTCAGCCCTGCTTTCACACAATCTAATCTGCATATTATTTGAATTTCACCTGTTTCTCTTTCAATTCTTGATGTCCCATTGATTTTCTCGAGGACCATCGTTAACAAATCATCAATGGAGTGATTAGGAAGATGGAAGTGCTCAGCAACTGGTTTTTTTGTGTTGTGATTTCTGATGTCAGTTTTGTGTGCATTTATTCTTCTGCGTAGGGACTGTCCTGTTTGTCCAATGTATAAGGCATGGGGGCATTTCCGGCACATGATGGCATAAATCACATTAGTGGATGAGCAGGTGAAGGACTCTTTGATGGAGTAGCAGGCTTGATTAGGTCCTATGATGGTGTTGTTAGTGCAGATAATGTGGATAAAGTTGGCAGTGTGGTTTGTTGCATGGATATGTGCCTGCTTTAAAGTTTCTGTTGTTAGGTCTGTGGTTGTTGGTGAGCATCTGTTTAAGGTTTGGGGGTTGTCTGACAAAGTGGGATTTTCTCTCACAAAAGCTCATGCGATAAATATATGTTAGTTTTTAAGTGCCACAAGACGCCTTGCTTTTTTTTGCTTTACTAGACTAACATGGTTGCCCTTTTGAAGTCTGCTGTAGGTGGGCCTTCTGCTAGTTTAACTCTGAAATGTCAATTTTCTGTTATGGACCTCATTCCCATAGTTAAGCGCCTTCCGAACACAGATGAATTCCTCCTCACATTTCCCTCTATAATAAAAGTGTTGTTACTGTTCTCACTTCGCTCATGGGGGACAGTGAGGTTTGGAGGTTCAGTGACTTGCTTGAGGCCACAGAGGAAGTTGATAGAGCTGTGAATTAATCCCACCATGACTTGAATCTTCTACAAAATCATCCTTCTAAAAGGTGTGGGCAGGAACCTGTTTTGTCCATTAAGTAAGTGAAATTACTTTGAAATGTGCTTGTCTTTGCTAAACTTATGCTGTGGTATTTGGAGCTGCTGGCAAGACCCAGATTGTCTTGCACCTTTTACCTTATTATTGGGTGTCAGCAGCAAATATGCAGTCAGAAAGTGCAAGAATCTTCCTTACGGACTTTTGGCAGCTCTACAGACCCAGCTGACGTAGTGTGTTGACCAGAACTGAGCCTCAGATGCAAATTTCAAAAAATGAAATTATAGCTCATTTCCCAGATAAATGTTTTTACTGCTGTTCAATAGAGGTGGAAAACGAAGTGCTGACAACTTAAATGATGTGCCTGGGCAGTAATTTGTTCTAGTCAAGTAGGCTAGTCAAGTAGGCCTTGAAGACAGGAAACCTGAATTCTTGATATTTTGTCTGACTGTGAATTTTGATTGGTTAAAAGAAGCCAAACTTCCTTCCACTGTTAATTAGTGAGTGGCTCAACATGTCCCATCCATGCATAAACTCCTGGAAAAGAGGAATGAGGAGAGATCCGAGGTCTCTTTTTTTTTTTTTCATGATTTATATTGCATAAATTAACAAAGAGTCTGGTGGCACTTTTAAAGAGTAATACATTTATTTATCGCATGAGATTTTGTGGGAGAAAATCCCACTTCATTTAATTTCATTTAACACTTTGAAGATAAAGTGGGATTTTCTCCCACAAAAGCTCATGCAATAAATAAATTATTAGTCTTTAAAAGTGCCACCAGACTCCTTGTTTGTTTTGCTGAAGTTGACTAACACAGCTACCCCTTTGGAAATTGCATAAATTGTAAATCCTATTGCAATGAACGATGAATGAAGAAAAGCTGTATATTAATAGGTATCATAAAGGTGTTATCAGACTGTGAACCCCTTATGGCCGGTGTAGTCACAGCTTTCGACAGTACATCATGCAGACCCATGCGGCTTTCACAATTTTTCTTTTTTTGGCAACATCATTTTCAGTAAATGAAGGTTATTCAGCCAAACTGCAGCTGTAGTTGAACTGCTACTGAAAACTGCAACTTTGCTTAGCTGGCCCTTAGGGTTTTCTTCCATTTTTAATGTGCTTGTGCAGTCAGAAAAATGGCTAATACATGCTCACCGAGCAGCTGCCGCAAGTGAACGGTGGGTCTCCTATGGCCAATGTTAAATATGAAAAAAATACTTCCTGAAGCCAGCAGTTGGACAAACCAAAGGACTCAAGGGTGCCCAAACCTGGAGTGGAATCCAGACTCCACTGAAGCCAATAGCAAAATCTCACCAACTTCCCTAGGGCTAGGATTTCACTCAGAGTCTTTTAATGCAAACAGTGGCTACTTGAGGCTGGAGTCTTATTTTATTATGGAGACAAGTTCCAAAGGGGTAGCCATGTTAGTCTAGTTCAGCAGGGGAGGGGTTGACTGGCACATGGCACAGCCTCTGGTACAACCCCCAGGGCCATGGGTCCTGGAACGCTGCATCGCATTGGCCCTGCCCCCCAAGTGGAGTGAAAAGGAGTCAGCCTGCCCTGTCCCTGCGAGGAGACCAGCTGGCCCAAGGGTGGGGCAGGAGCACAGAGCCCAGGCTCTGGCCCCAGTCCCCTAGCTCAGTGCCGGCAGGGCAGGGCCCCTTCCAGCATTCCCCCAACCCTGTTGGTGGTGAGTGGGGGTGGTTGTGAGGAATGCATCTGGCAGGAGCCTTAGGAGCTGGAGCACAGGGCCCCTCTTTAGACCCCTTCATTAATCCAGCCCTGAATGACTGTATGGTATTCTGAAGTTGCAAAGCATTAAGCACTATGTATTAAACCTTCCTACTATAATTTAACTGTCCCAGGCAGCGATGAGGTGAAGTCAAGACAAAATAACAAATATTTTGTAGGTAAAGATATTGATAATAGAGATTCTGAAGACCACATTTCCAAAAATGACTAGTGACTTTGGATGCCTCAGTTTTTATGCTGAACACTTGAGACAATTTAAAGCAGCCTGATGTTCAGAAGAACGTTCATTGTTTCTAACCCTGTAAGCTGTCCCAGTTTGGGTACCAACAAATAAAGGCAGCTAGGATCACACTCAGTTTTAAAAATGCAGACCTCTATATCCAATAGTAGAAATGTGTACGGTGAAGTTTGTATTTCCTTTCAAATTCTTGAAAATGCTTTGAATGTTGTGCAGAAGCTGTGAAAGTTTGCACATATTCACTTGGAAATAAGAGTGCTTAAAAAATTGAAAACAGTCTTGTTTTCATCCAATGATGGTTCTACATTTGAATGAAAGGATAATTTCAAGTGTAGAAGTTCTATGTTTTTTTTTTCAAAGAGCATTATGCCCATGAAAAAAGAGAAATTAAATTTTCATATGTTTAGCTGCAAAACTGGGTGGGAGGGAGCAAAGAGAAAAACTGGCAAAACTGTCAGTAATTCTTCTTTTTCATAAAGTAAATGATCACAGGCACTGCACCATAATTTGCTGTATCAGCAATTGATCAAATCACACAGGATATTACATTTTGCCTTTTAAAAAAAATAGCTGTAGCCCTTCATTTCTGGAACAAATTTTTATGGGCAGCAAAGCCTTTTCTCCCTGTTCAGGGGCATGTAATATAGCAATTCTCCACAATTCCTACATTTTGTCTGTTTTGCAAGATAGCCTGAAGCATTTGCTAAGTGGGCTGCAGGTTTGCAATAGGAACATGAAATGATTTCTTAAAATTTGACTAGCAACTGTAGTTGCCAAGCATAGAAACTTTGCTTCTCCTATTTAAATTTCACTCTTTAGACCCTTGAAATGTATGAATCATTTCTACATATGGAGTATCAAGCTCAGCACAGTATTTTGCTTCATTAATAGCTGACTCAAGTTGGCACAAGGATTTTTCTCCAGTGTCAAATTAGGTTCAAATAACAGTTTTTGCAGCAGTCTGTATACTGTAAGCCTCTCTCACTAATTGATCTGTAAACAGTTCCTCCACCTCTCATCTCTTACGGTGCCAAAGACCCAAGGGGCTGTGGAGGTAGGTCATGCAAGCCATGGGGAAAGGAAGAACATCATGCTGCCCAAAAAGGCACCAATGTCACATTAGAAAGGAGCACCAGGAGAATCCTGTCCAGTCCTCCCCAGAAGCATGGTGTTTGCCATGAAAGTACAGTGGGATTGGTGCAGGGTGCTAGACTAAAATGTGTGAACAGCTTGAAATATCTTCAAGAGTAAGTCTGGAAGTAGAGGACATGCATGGGAGGGTACTTTGTTCAATAAGGCTTGGATTTTCGAAGGGACTACAGGGAGCTAGGCAATCAACTCCCACTGAAATGCTATGGGATTTGTGTGCCTAACTTCCTTGGGCTTCTTCAGAAATTCCAGTCTAAAGCTCCAATTCAGCAAAGTCCTTAAGCACGTAAATAGTCTCATCAAAGTCAGTGTTTTGCGGAATCTGTGTTCTAAATGTACTTGGTTAAAAGTTGTGCTTGGGGTATGCTTTATACTTTTTTTTTTTTTTAATTGCATTAACAAAGCTTTAAGTTTTCATTTTTAAGCACTTAAACATCTAGAAATTCAAAGGTTGTGGTTGCCTGTTCTTAACTCTGTCCCCTTAGAGGTTTGCAGTCTAATAAACCTACTGATACATGATCACATATTGTTAGCACTCCAGGACTCCTATAATTCCTTATCCTACACTGGGATTGCTAGCATGGATCCTTCTGCCCATGTAGAATTGCATGCAGATGTAGTCTTGTTGTCATTGACAGATTTGGGATTCTTGTTCCATAAGTGGCAGGAATATGAAAAACAGGTTAAAGACCTTTTCCCCAAATCTCCTTGTGACCACCCAGTCTAGGTTCAGAGGCCCCCTGCTAGAAGCCTCATGAGCCTGCACCACCCTGCTCCAGAAGAAAAAAAGCAAAAGAGAGGTCTTTCTCCTCCAAGCAGCCTAGAGGGGCTACAGAGGAGCAGCCAATCAGAGGAGCTGCTGAAGTGGCCAATCAGGGACCAGAAGAGTCCATATAAAAGGCAGCAGCAGCCTTGAAGCTGTCATTTGCTGCCTGGAGCTTGAAGAAGGAGATGCTTGGCTGCCCAGGCGAATAGCAGAGCTGAGCTAGGGAAGGCTTTCAAAGACCTGACGTGCTGATAGAGCAGTAGGTTTGCAGACAGGTCAGTGTGGATAAGCTGAGTCCAGAGCACTGAGTGGAACTTAGCGAGACCAGGGGAGGGTATTGTGATGGGCCCTACTGGTGTAGTTGAAGACTGAGCCCAGGAAGGGTTGCTGAAAGGACAGGACACCAGTTGAGGGTACTGAGATGGGTTGTTGTTGCACTACTTAAGAAGACAGCGCCTCTGGGGAGGAGCCTTGATGCTGTAACTCCATACCAGCGCTAGACACTGTATACCACAGAAAAGGGGATAGTGTATGTGACTTGGCTGGGGTTACCAAAACCCCAGTGAAAGAACCATTGCTTGTAGGGAGGGGGATGCTTGTGAGAGGTGAGTGCCACATTTTGTAAGAACTGAAAGAAAAACGGGGCATCTGTGAGAGGTGTATGCTGCTCCATGCAAAACTAAGAGGTTGCAGGCATGTGTTGGCCAGAAGAGGGGAAAGGTGGTGGATACTGACCCCGTTATGCTCCTTAAAACATTTCTAGAATAGCTTTATCTAGAATATGTGAATTGTACAGAATATTGGATGCTGTTGTGTGACATAGCCTCTTAAATGTCTACCAGTAAAAGCTATGTGATGTTGGCCTCTAGGGGAGCTATGTTGAGATAGATTAAACAGGGCAAAACCATGAAAACGGGGTGGAAAGACCCCCCCAATACGGGGGGGGGGTTCTTCCCTAAGATATATTAAACCAGAAAGAAACAGCTTCTAATCACCTCACTGGTTAGTCAGAAGATTAAAAATATAGTTCACTTAAAGCCACTCATTCTCTTCCACCCAAACAGTCAAGTCAGATGTGATGTGGATTACAAAAACTTTTATCTGTCCTATGTTAAAAGTTCCATTAATCTGAAAGGACTGGTTACATTACTAAACAGGTTAATGAATATTTCAGAAGTTACCTGAATATGTTTTTAAAGCCAATGCTTATTAAATAACTAATATCTATTAAAAAGAGAGTATATTTGTGAAAAGATCTTGTACACACAGATGACAAGAATAAAATCTATAAACTAGTTTCAAAGTAGAGATAACTGAGTTGCAAAGTTCTTTCACAATCAGGTTGTAGCAGTGGTGAAATAAATAAGTTAATTTATAAAAGGTCTCTGGAAATCACCCACGTAACATGTTAGTCCATTGATCCTTGCTTAGTATGTCCTTGTTAGAAATTCAGTCTAGAGAAATGATGGAGGAAATGAAGACCAAATAGTCTGTAGAACATCTTCCATAAGACATACTATGGTGAACCAAAACAAACAAAGAGTCCTGTGGCACTTTTAAAGATTAACAAAGTTATTTATCACATGAGCTTTCAAGGGAATAAACCCCACTTTGTCAGATGCTTGAAAATGGGGGAAGTTACAGAATGGGAGGAAAATAAATGCAGGAAAGTGTAAGTCATAGGATCAGGTCAGACTGTTACAGCAAATCAAAGCAGTTGTTTAGATTCAAAAAGTGGAGAACAACATAGAGCAGGAGGTGAGGTCAAATCACCTGTTCTAATAAGAAAAAAACCCAAGATCTCTATTTAACCCTAAGGTAAGGGTGTCGAATCTGCATATGAATTCCGTTTCTCTTTGAAGCTTTGATTTGTAATCTGTTTGTTTAAATATGGCTATTAACAAATCATCAATGGAGTGAGCAGGGAGATTGCTGTGTTCCCCTATTTGGTTTTAGAATGTTATTTTTGATGTCAGGTTTGTCCATTTATTCTTTTGCACAGAGACTGTCCTGTTTGCCCAACGTACAAGGCAAAGGGGCATTGCTGGCACATGGTGGCATAAATCACTTTGGTGAATGAGCCCTTGCTGGAGTAGCTGGTTAGAATAGGCCCTGTGATGGTCTTTTGTGTAGATATATGGTGAACCAGTCTCATAACTGGGATTTTAGACCAGTAACTTGAATTTCTGCTGATGAAATCCAAAGAGTCTTAAGATAAAAATGATCAGGGACCCTACAGTCTTTTACAGATATGTGCAGGCTTATTGGTGGTCTTTTGTCAGCAAGTATTTCCTGAGTGAACAAGAAGTAACCACATGTGTTTTTTTGAAGTAACTACTCTGTGTCCTGGGTCCACATTAATTAGTTAACAGACAATTTCCTTAAACCTCAGAGAAATACAGAATGTTACACCCCAAGTTCATCTAACTGTTACTATTCCATTTTGAATCAATAAAACAAAGGAGGAGTCTGGTGGCAATTTTAAAGACTAACAAATTTATTTATTGCATGAGCTTTCGTGGGAGAAAAATCCCACTTTGTCTTCAAGTATCTAGCAAAGTGGGATTCTCTCCTACGAAAGCTCATGCAATAAAATAAATTTGCTAGTCTTTTAAAAGTGCCACCAGACTCCTTGCTTGTTTTGCTGGACTACACTAACACAGCTATAACAGTGCAGATAGGAAAGCAGTTTAACCCCTTGTAAGATACAGGTACGCAACATCAGATAACGACAAACAATACACTTGCATTTCAAGGATCTAGTCAATCTGACATTGCTGTTAGCTATTTACAAGAAAAGACTTCCGTTACCATTTTACTACTTTTAACCCAAAAATCAATCTTTGAAGACAATTTTATTTGTTTGCTAGGCTTAACCCTTCCTGACCCAATGTCACATGATGTAACATTACTTTTAGTCTGTCTAGCTGGCAGCTATGAAATTAGGAAGACAGCCCTGTGCTGGTTCACAAGCCAAATATTTCCTTTGCAATTGTGTGGCTACGAATTGATTTCTTGAAAACTTTTAAAGTGTGAAATCCTGACTACTTGAAGTAAATGGCAAAAGATCTGCAGAAACTGATTAATTTACACAGGAAGTGCCAGAATGACAGACACTGAGACCTTATGCTTGAAATAATTTCTGCCCAATGCTCAGGTGCCCAGCAGATGTTGCATGTTTACCCAAGTATACATGATGCTTTTTAGCTGTAAAGAGAAACCGAGATGAGATGTAGCACAAGACAGTGTTGTCAGACTTGACCTTCATAAGCATTAATATAACAAAAACCAAAATCTTTTCTCACTTGCAAGATAAAAATCAGTATGGTGTTGGTTATAAATAAAGAAATGCTTTTCACATCTTTGAAGCACTCTGCTTTGAAATATTCTGGGATTAGTTGAAACCATTTCAAGTCCCTCGATACAGGAGGGCTGCCAGGGAAGTTGCTTTGACACTTCTGATTATAGGAGTTCATAGGTTTCTCACTTTGTGTTGGTGTGTGGAGATGCAGAGAAGCAGCATGATTGCCCTAGTCAGACCAATGGTTTTCAAACCAAGGGTCAGAACCCAGTACTGGGTTGCAGACCCTCAGATACTGGGTTGTGGCACCCCCTACTGCTGCCACCGAAAGACTGGCATGCATTGCTGAAAAATGTAATTGTTGGGTCATGGGCATGAATGATTTTTTTTCAACTGTGTCCCAAGAAAAAATGTTTGAAAACCACAAGTCAGACCATGGTGTATAGACATCCCATAATAACCTCCAAACTGAGATACTAAACTGTTGAAGGGTAGGAAGCGCACTTCAATATTTACATCAGGACGAATTCTGGCCTGATATGTGGATAAAATTGTTGTGGACTTAAGTGGGCCTTACACTGGAACTGAACATAATCCTATAACTCCCTCATAGGAAAGGAAACTTAATAGCCAATCTGTGTTGCATGATGGTTTTAATGGGTACAGCATCAACACTGGTTAAATCAATCCTTCAGAAAAGACAATATGCAAGATTGCACCTCCTACATAGTGCACCAATATCCAGTAAGCAACAGAGCCAAGTCCAATTCAGGTTTCTGTACAAAAGTACAGTATCCATTTTAGCTAGAGCTCAGCAAAGAATTGTTTTTTCAGTTTAGTGGCTGAACTAAAAATTGGGGGGGGGAGGGAATCCTTTCCAAAAATGTCTTTTATTGAATTATTTTTGTGTGTTTTCACAACAAATGAAAAACCTTAATATCATTTGGGTCTACCATAACAGGAGTGATTTGAAATAAGATTTTTCAAAAACCATCTGGACATTGCTGAAATTTTTGTTTTTTGCTATTTTACATCTAAAACTATAGGGGAGATTTGACCTGAATGCTCAAATTGTTTTGGCACGTCAAAAATGCATTTTTAAGAAAATTTACTATTTGTCAAAAAAAGTCATCCAAGTCTAGTGTTAAAGCTGGGTCCACTCATATTGCGCCTCCCCCCACCTCAGAGACTTAGCTTGTTTGTCTGAGCATCAGACTGGGAGCCACAAGTGCCTGACTTCTAAATCTTGATGAGCCAGATTCCCCATCTGATCTTGCGCAAATAACTAAAGTGTGGATTTTTCTGAAGTGTTCGCTAATTTTGTAAGGTCAGAGGATTTCAGGGGGGCCAATTTCAAGCCGTTAGGGCCTGACTCTCACTATAGAATCATAGAATATTAGGGCTGGAAGGGATCTCATGAGGTTGTCTAGTCCAACCCCCTGCTAAAGGCAGGATTACTCCCACTAAATCATCCCACCCAGTGTTTTGTCCAACTCGGTCTTAAAAGTTTACAAAGACGGAGATTCCACCACCTCCCTAGGGAACCTATTTCAGTGCTTCTCCACCATCCTAGTGAGAAAGTTTTTCCTAATAGTCAACCTAGACCCCCCCAGCTACAGCTTGAAACCATTGCTCCTTGTTCTATCCCCTATCACCACTGAGAATAGTGTAACTCCCTCCTCTTTGGAGCACCCCTGTAGTAACCTTGGGCAGGAAGGAGTTAACATCCTGGTCAGTGAGTCCTAGGAGAGCCAATAAACACAGAGTACAGGATTTTGAATTGGAGTAGGAGCCCCGCCTGGCTCCTGTTTGGTGGCAGCAGAACTCCTGGAAGGATCAGGATGGGGCCTGGAAGAAAGGCCTGGAGGATCCAGCAACATCCGTGCTCACAATAGGTTCAAGTCTGTAACTGACCATATGTGAGTAGAACAGGGTATGTTTAGCTGGGCCAGTCAAGTTATTTCTTTTGTTTGGTTTTAGATTCCTCTGTGCTGAGCACATGTACCCCCTCCTACTACCCTGGAACTACCTAAGTTAAATCCCAGAGAAGCAACTCTCTGTGTTTCTTATCTGTTCTTTTTAATTAAAGATTTTACCCTTTTAAAGTAAGCTCTGGTTCTGCGTCCTAAAAGACAAGAGGTTTCGTGTGCATGTGCCTCAGACCTCACAGCCAACTACGAAAGGGGATTCTGTCCCATTTTCAACTGATATCATAGCTGGGGTTCAAACACTCTCCTGAGGGAGGAGTAAAAGTGATTGTGGGTACCTCACAGGATGGCGGTCCCAAGTGCACCTTCCTGGGTTCTCAAGAGGTTTTTGCATTTGGGTGGTGGCAGCAATACCACTCCAAAGCAAGGAAATTGGTGGCCTTGGAGAGTTTAAGGCAAGGCTTTAGGGCCAATGTGTTTTAAGGCCTGTTGCAGGCCCTCACCTTCTGCACTCAGAGGACCAGAGTGGGGAAACAGCCTTGACAACCCCTTCAAGTAGTTGAAGGTTGCACTCAACTCCCCCCTCAGTCTTCTCTTCTGCAGGCTAAATAAGCCTATTTCCTTTAGTCTCTCCTTGTAAGTCATGTTCCCCAGCAGAGATTTCCCTAACACTCCCTTACACTGCCCTGAATTTCCAAACACCACCCCCAGTTGTCAGCTAGTAACTGTGTTATACCAATTTAGTGAGCATTTCCAATCCCCCCCGCCCCCCCCCCCCACCATTTCAAGTCATTGGGAGAATACTGTGCCACAGCCCTCTAATCATTGTCATTGCCCTCTTCTGGACTCTTTCTAATTTGTCCATCGTTTGTCTAATTTGCCCATCATTTGTCTGTCATTTTATTCACTTTGACCAAAGTCAGTGGAAGTTGCAGTCAGACGTTCAGCATCTCTCCCAGGTCAGCAGTCAAACCAAGAAGCTAAAACTTACAAGCTATTTTGGAAACTTAAACTTATATATTTATGGCATGAGTTTCTGTGGGACAAAATCCCACTTCATCAGAAATCCCACTTTTTCAAACTATCTGATGAAGTGGGATTTTCTCCCACAAAAGTTCATGCAATAAATATATTTGTTAGTCTTTAAGTGCCACAGGACTCCTTGTTTGTTTGTCTTAAGAGCTCTGAACGTATTCTAGAAATGGGGAGACCCAGGGCCTGAGCCTGTCTCCCTGCCCCCACACCCCAATGCTACAGTGGGAGCTGGAGTAGCTCCAGGCCAGAAGAGAAGGGTGAAGCATTGCCAGAGGTCACCCTGCAAGACAGTGAGGCTCAAAAATAAACCCTAAGGCTCCTGGATTGCAGCCCACTCAGGGATTTAAGTGCCACAAGACTCCATGTTCATTTGTTCTCCCCCATCTAGAGGAACAGTCCCTCCACCATCAGCATTGTATTCTGAATGGTACTTGGACTTTCAAGTACGGTCATTGCAAGGAATAGCTTGACATTGCTTGGTAGCTCCCAAGCTGAGAGTGGCTTAAACCAGGGACTAATGTAACCTGCTAGGGTGGGCTCAAATTTATTCAATTGCCCCTCTCCAGTGCCTCACAGAGAGAACCCCTGATGAAAGCAACTGGAGAGCCAGGATCCAGTTGTCAAAAGGACTCACAGCGAAGACTGCTCAGAGTTTCCATCCCACATTAAACTATTACTCAACAGAAACGTAACAATGAACTTTATTAACTAACTAAACACACCTTATCCTAAGGAACCATAATACTTTTAAACAAAGCAGTAAGAAACCCAAGAGTCCCAAAGTTCAGGTGCAGTCACCCTTATCTCAGTTGCAGTCTTTTACGTCCTTGGGGCTTGAATGCAGAACGAAAGCAATCCTCATCCTCTCTAGCTGCAGGAATCTTCAGGCAGATGCCATGCAGTCCTTTCTTCCTCCTGTGCAGCCAGCACCATGCAATCAGGTCACTGGCCATCCAGCTCTCAGTTCCACTGCAGACAACTCCCCCGCAAAGCAGTCGAAAGCTGGGAGAAAACATCCTGCAGTCCACTCCTGCTCAGCTCCTTTCACTGAGTCCCTTAGCCAATGTCCTCTGCAGCTCCTCTCCAGGCTTCTCTTCTTAGGCTTCTCCCTGGGCATGTAACTCCAGCAAAACAATAAAACTTGTGGGGCATGCTCAGTGTGCTCCCTCACCCTCTTACCAGAAGTTTCTGGTTTCTGGGCTGCAAAATCTGCCCAGCAACGTAACCCAGCCATAAGGGTCCCTAAAAGAGATTGCACCTATTTAGGCACATGGGTTACACTAAGAAGTGAAATAAAAAATTAAAAGTGCCACAAAACTCCTTGTTTGTTTTGCTGAACTAGACTAACATGGCTGCCTCTTTGAAATTTCACAATATTGCAAGTACTCATGATCCATCATCCAGGGAAAACAAGAGGATTTGAAATTGTACAAAAATATGCATTTCATGATAAGCCAAAGAAATGACTCTAATATCTTTCTAAGCAAACAGAACAGTTTTATAGGTGCAACTCTACCAACCAATCCAAAAACAAAACAAAAAAAACCCCAAACAAACCTTGAAGCAAAATTTTCGTGTCACTAAAAAGAAAAACTAAAATCAGAGGCAGAAATATAATCTGTGGTATGTTTACAACACTTGGGTTCCCAGACTTAGTAAGTGAAATACTTTAATTAAACTTAACTAAGTCTCAGCCATTCTTCTGTGGTTTACTTCAGCTGTACATTGCATGTCCCTAAGAGGCTGCTTTATTTACAATAGGAGGATCAGTTAGTTTCCATTTTGGGGCTCAAGGTAGGAAAGAATTTTCTTCTTTGTGAACCATCTCTGCAGAACCAGCTTTATCATTTCATTAGGGACTGGGGCAATCTGCTTAGTGTATGTCAGTCTTTCCTTTCAATAGAAGATACGAATCACCTAAGCGTGGTCTTGGCAGAATAGTAGACAGCTGAAGAGCTGAGCAGATCTATTTAACAAGAGCTATGAATAATAGACCACATCTTTTTTCTCTGTCTACATATTTGTAAGACCAATGGACCAGATTCTGGTATGGTCCTGAAGCACTCAAACTCAAACCATCTCCTTTGAGATAAGGCCTGGTTCAAGAAGAGAGATTATACAATAAACTATCTTGTGTATAAATGTGCACCAGTTACTTTGAAAAATGGTAGAGCTGCATCTGTAAAACTGTTCTCTCTGCTTGGAAGGGTATTACCATCATTTCTTTGGCTTATCATGAAGTAAGTAAGTAAGTGTGTGTGTGTGTGTGTGTGTGTGT
>ML682040.1:3367757-3408640 GCA_007922195.1 Podocnemis expansa
GTGTGTGTGTGTGTGTGTGTGTGTGTATTTTTTTACAAGTTCAAATTCTGTGATTTCTGTTGGACGACAACAATAGATCATGAGTACATCAAATATTGTGAAATTTCAGAGGGGTAGGCATGTTAGTCTATTGCAGCAAAACAAACAGAGTCCTGTGGCACTTTTAAAGACTAACAAATTTATTTATTGCTTGAGCTTTTGTGGGAGAAAATCCCACTGTCAGATGTTTTTAAGATGGGGGAACCTTCAGGATGGGAGGAAAATAAATGCAGGGAAATGTAAGTCATAGGATCAGGTCCAATGTTCCTTCTAAACTGATGATGCAGCTGAGCAAGTCATGGATATGTTTGGGGAGCCAGCAGGCAGCGGGGAAGGGGCCCAGTATGGGTCAGGGAACTCACTCAGCTGCATCCACAATTTGCTTAGCTGCCTCATCACCTTAGAGGGAACATTGCCAGGATACACACACAAGCTTTGATCACACACAAGTGACTGTAGATAACACTTGTCTCTGAAACACTAATAGCTATGGCTAATACAACACATGTCTGATTTCCCTTGTTGTTCTCATAGGTCAGACAAAGGATGTACACTTGGAACCTTATTTTCAGAGGCTTAAGCATCCATGGCTCCCATTGACTTCAGTAATAACTGCAATTGCTCAATATCTCTGCAAATCCAGGCTTCAGGTGCTCATCCCTCAGGTCCTAAAGCAAAGTCACTTGAAGTTTCCTACTGATGACAGTGGGCTTTGGAGCAGAGGTAGAGTGCTATTACAAGCACTTAATAGCCTAAAAGATAGGTGATGTGGATTATTTCTCTTTCAGAATAGCTTGTAGGAGCTCATTTCTTGCATGGCAGCGCTGCATAATAGTCAAAGGTGAGGTTTAAAAACTAGCCTTGGTAGTATAACATACTAGTTGGTCTGTTTTGCATGACTATTTAGGTACAATTGCAGTGCTTGGAGGCCTCTCCAATACATGCTGTCCGCAACCCGTTTTTGTACAGAGCTGTATGGTTAGAGAACGCATCCTTGCTGCCATTCTTGTCACTAGTGCATGTTCTGGAAATAAGATGTTCTCCTTCGAGTGCTTGCTCCTGGCCATTCCATTGTAGATGTATGCGCGTGTGTGCACAGATAGCCGGAGACTTTTTCCTCTAGAGCACCCGTAGGGTTGGCTGTGTCACCCCCTGGAGTGATGCTGTTGCGGCTCTCTCTATGAGGCACAGCCGACTCACACCTCCTCAGTTCCTTCTTACCACTGTGATGTTAGCTGGAGTACTTGGTTGCCTTCACTCAGTCCTTCATTGCTATTCTTAGAGCAGAGTACCCGTTAGCTGTGTTAGGTTTGCTGCCGACCTCTGGGGCGGGGCATGCCTGGCTTCAAAACTTGTGAGGCATGCTGCAAACCAATGCCGCTTGATGACCCGCACCACTCCTGCTTGAGGTGTTTAGGAGAGGCACACCTCAAAGATAAGTGTAAGATGTGCAAAAGCTTCAAGCTGCACATTCAGAAGGCTAGGGAGCAATGGCTGAAGCTTCTTTTGATGGAGGAAGCCCTTAGAACAGCTTCCTGAGTGAGTTCCAGCGTGGCACCATCAGTCAGTTGTGCTCCGGCTGCACCAGGGCACCAAGGATCGTCGAGCGACCTTTGGCACCAGCCCTCGGCACCGGCGCCAGCAGGGTCCACAGCACTGTCCGCAGGTCCTTCCACCTCCAAGACATCGGATCATCGGCGGCACTGCTCACTCTCCCTGGTGCCGCAGAAGAGGAAGAGGTCAGACAAAGGGGGCTCACCAGTGAGGTCAAGCACTCCGAAGGTGTTTCAGACTGAGGTGCAGCAGCCAATAGTACTGTTGGCACCAGCCCAGGCAGAGCGGTTGGCTCCGATACCCATGCCTTCCCCAACACAAGAAATTTTGGGGGAAGATATGCTGCCACCCTCGACGCCCGAAACATTTGATGCAGTGCGTGACCTCATCGAACAGACGGTGCTATCTGCCTTGGGCCTGGCTCCATCTCTGGCACCCATGTTGGGGCCGTCGAGAGGGAAGCCTCCGCTGGTGCATCCAGCTTTACCGCGCTCTCCGACACCAAGCTCCTGGTCACCAGTGCGCGTTCAGGCGAAGGACCTCGGGCACCATCAGCGGTGCCACTGCAGTCCCAGTTCCCAGTACTGTCCACCATGCTCGTGGCAGCAGGTGCACCCCAGTACCGTTTGACTCTTAGGAGAAGCCATCACCTCTCTCCTGTGCCGTCAGGAGCGTCCAAGGATCGAAGCCCTCGGCAGCGCCATAGGGCAGCCCCTCCGGTACCACGCCACCGTGGTCCCCTCAGAGTGGCCTTACATCAGACTTGGATGAGGCTTCCTTGGTGTCCAGAGCTAGTAGGCCCAGGAGCAAATGAATGGCTCCATATCCCCTGCAGTGGCATTCACAATGACCTGTTCCTTCGCAGTGGACGTTCTGGACTCCTTGGGCTTTCCATCAGGAGCAAGGCCTCGGGATCAGCAGACCCTACTTAGTGGCAAAGTCTCGCCCTCAGCCCTTCTACGTGGTTAGCACACCCCTGTAGACGGGAGACTTCTTAGAGGTGGAGTCCTCTGCAAGATCCCAGGTTCCTATGGATCAAGATAGTTTAGACCATCGGGGAACTAGACCCTGGGGCCCAGCCCATAGATCCATCCAGAGAGTCATCATTATCCCCTTCGGATGAGGCGGTTGTGGGGGCCAGAACCTGAGGCTATCCCAGATGATAGTAGAGCACACCAAGATCTCCTGCGCAGAGTCGCCCACGGCTTGGGTCTGCTGGTGGAGGAGGTTGTAGAGGAGGCAGACCCTATGGTTGACATTCTAGTGCTGGAAGGCCCCTCTCAAGTAGCTCTCCCGCTTATCAAGACCATTCAGAATACCACTAAGTCTGTGCGGCATACCCCAGCCTTTGTGCCTCCCACAGCCAAGAGGGTAGAGTGGAAATACTTTGTGCCTTAGAAAGGTTTACGAGCATTTCTATACGCATCTGGCAGCGGTGTCTCTCATTGTAGTGGTGGCCAACAAGAGAGAGCAGCAGGGCCATCAAGGGCCATCCCCTAAGTTAGACTTGTTCAGATGGAAGATCTACTCCACTGGAGGGCTTCAACTCCACATTGCTAACCAGCAGGCGATTCTTAACCACTATGCCTTTAATATGCGGTCCTCATTGGAAAGATTCTCGAAAGTGTTGGACCAGAGTTCTAGGCCTGAGTTATCACCTGTTATCAAAGAGGGCAAGATAGTTTCCAGAGCACTGTTGCAGTCGGCTTTAGATGCCATGGATGCGGCAGCCAGAGCTGTGGCCTCTGGCATCACTATGCGCCGCAGCTCCTGTCTTTAAGCATCAGGCCTGCCCCTGGAAGTGCAGAATACCATCCAAGATCTTCCTTTTGAAGGCCCAGAGTTGTTTTTGCAACAGACAGGTGCCAAGCTCCAGACTCTGAAGGATGGAAGGACCCTGCTAAAGTTGCTAGGGCTACACACCCCAGCGCCCAAAGAAGACCCTTCAAGCCAGTACTGGTGCCCAGGTCTTCCCACTGCTTGCAAAACTATAATGCTCAGCACAGCCGGAACAGCCAAAAAAGTAATTATCGTCCCACTCCCCATTCCCAAGGAACCTCATGCCAGTCTTCAAGCTCCAAGAAAGGGTTTTGAAGGTGCGCTCAAGGACGACGTACCCTTACCTCTGGATCCGCAGCCACCATTAGCCAACAGACTATCCAGCTTTTATCCAGTTTGGTCCCCGATCACCTACAACGCATGGGTGCTGCACATGGAGTCACAGGGATACTCCCTCCAATTCTCCTCCTTTCCCCCTTGCTGCCCTCCTCATTTTTTTGTCCCTGTCCAGGGACCCTTCTCACAATTACCTGTTGGAACGGGAGGTGCAGGCCTTGATGGACAAAGGAGCCATAGAGGAGGTTCTGCAGGAGCTTTGGGGGAAAGGCTTTTATTCCTGCTATTTTTTGATCCCAAAAGCAAAGGGAGGTCTTCGTCCCATCCTCAACCTCAGAGGACTGAACCGTTATCTGCGCAAGTTATGCTTTTGCATGCTTTCCCTTTCTTTGATAATCCCCTCCCTGGATCCAGGGGACTGGTACGCTGCCCTCGATCTTTAGGACACTTATTTTCATATTTTGATAATTCCCAGGCACAGTAGGTTCCTGTGGTTCATAGTGGGCAGCAGGCATCTCCAGTTTTCCATCTTGCCCTTCGGGTTGGCAGCTGCCCCGCGCATTTTCACAATGTGCCTAGTGGTGGTTGCAGCGTTCCTCAGGTGTTCCAAGATCCAGGTGTATCTCTTCCTGGACAACTGGTTGGTGTATGGCCAGTTGAAGGACAAAATCTCCCACCACTTGGACATAATACAGAACATCTTCTGGCACCTCGGCCTACTGATCAATGTCCAAAAGTCCACCCTCATCCCAACTCAAAAGATAGAGTTTATAGGTGCCCTGTTGGACTCCAGGCTAGCAAGAGCTTCCCTTCTTTGCTCTTGGTTCAAGAATATCAGGTCCCTCGCAAGGAACCTTCAGAGGTTCCCACTCACATCAGTTCACTTGTGCCTCCAGCTGCTGGGGTTCATGGCAGCTTGCACCCATGTGGTGAGATACGCTTGCTTGAGGTTGCCTCTGCTGCAGATGTGGCTGGCATCAGTCTACCAGGCAGCAAGAGACAATATTGATAGTATGGTAACAATCCCCACAAGTGTGCTGAATTCTCTGGACTGATGGTGCCACGAGCAGAATGTGTGTCAGTGGCTCCCCTTTCAGCCCCCCCCCCGACCCTTGATGTTCTTGGGCACAGACACATCAGACTTGGGGTGGTGAGCTCATCTTGGTCACCTCACAACCCAAGGTCTTTGGAAAGACAGTGAGTTGAGCCTGCATCTCAATGTAAAGGAACTTCGAGCAGTCTGCCTGTCCTGCCAGGCATTTTTGCATGAGCTGAAAGGCAGAGTGGTGTTGGTGCTAACAGAGAGCACAGCCACAATGTATTACATCAACAAGTAGGGAGGGACCTGCTCTAGCCCGCTTTGCAGTGAAGCCCTCCGCCTATGGAGCTTCTGCATTTGCCACTCGATTAACCTGGTGGCTTCATATCTTCCCAGCCAATGCAATCTCCTAGCGGATTCTCTGAGCAGGAAATTTGCAACTCATGAATGGTCCCTCAAATGGGAAATGTTGAGGCCCATTTTCCATCTGTGGGGCTATCCCCAAGTGGACCTTTTTGCATCTGATCAGAACAACAAGTATGCAGAGTTTTGTTCATTCAGGGGTGGAGCCTGGGATCAATTGCGGATGCTTTTGAGATATTCTGGCTGGGGAAGGTCTGCTACGTGTTCCCCCCAACCCTATAGACTCAGAGTCCTCTTGAAAGTCAAGCAGGACCAGGCCTCAATCATCTTGGTAGCCCCAGCATGGCCTAGGTAACATTTGGTTTATGACTCCGCTGCGTCTCTCAGTCAGGGACCCGATAGAGTTGCCAATGCTGCCGGACCTGCTCTCTCAGGACCAAGGGCGTTTGCGCCACCCGGACCTGAGGTCACTGCACCTCTGTGCATGGAACCTCCATGGTTGAAAGGTTGCACTGTTCAGCACAGGTCCACATGGTTGCACTGTTCAGCACAGGTCCACAAGCTCTTGTTCAACAGTAGGAAGCTCTTGATGAGGGCGTTGTACAAAGGCAGATATGGCAAGTTTGTGGCTTGGTCATTTAGCAGGAATCTCATGCTACATCAGGCTCCAGTTCAGACCATCTTAGACTTTCTCTGGGGTCTAAAAGCCTAAGGTATCTCCTTGTCCTCAATCAAAGTTTACCTGGTGGCGATTTTGGCGTTCCATGAGCAGGCAAGCAAAACTTCCCTCTTCACTGACCTGCTGGTGAAGCACTTTCTTAAAGGCTCAGAGAGGCTCTTCCTGATGGTGTGTTCCCCAATCATGCAGTGGGACCTTAATCTGGTCCTCTCTAGACTCATAGGGCCCCATTTGAGCCACTCACCTCCTGCTCCTCTCATGGAAGGTAGCCTTCCTAGTGGTGATAACATCGGCCAGGAGAGTTTCAGAGATTCGGGCGTTGTCGGCCTCTCCGTCCTATACCGTCGTCTTCAAAGACAAAGTTCAACTGCGTCCTCACCCAGCATTCCATCCTAAGGTAGTTTTGCAGTTTGACTGCAATCAAGATATTGTCTTGCCTGTGTTTTACCCAAAGCCTCATGCCTCAGGCAAAAAAAGAAGGCTCCATTCTCTGGATGTTCGCCATGCTTTGGCCTTTTACATAGAGAAGATAAAACCCTTCAGAAAGACATCCCAGGTGTTTGTAGTAGTGGCGGATAGGATGAAAGGGGAGCCAGTCTCGGCTCAGTGTCTCTCCTCCTGGATAGTTTCCTGTAGATGTGAATGCTATGCATTGGCTAAGATTGACCTGCCGTCAATCAAGGCCTATGCTACAAGAGCTCAAGCCTCTTCCACTGCTTTCTTGAGTGGAGTGCCAACTGTGGACATTTGTAAGGTGGCTATGTAGTCATCTGTGCACACGTTTACAGAGCATTTTGTGATCGATCAGCAAGCTTGAGGCGACACTGCAGTGGGTAGAGCAGTTCTGCAGTCGGTGCGCCTGTGATTCTGACCAACCACCGTAGGTAAGACTAGTGAATCACCTACAATGGAATGGCCAGGAGCAACACATCTCAAAGAACACCAGTTACAGGTAGGTAACCTCTTCTTTCACTTTTCCATTCATTTCTTCAATATTATATTCATGATAGGTGCCTGACTGAAGCTTTTGGTACAGACAGAGGTATAGTATGGACAATGGCTGTCCTGAGTTCCCATAGCATCCTGCCACACTGCCTCATCTTTTTTCAAGAGGAAGGAAAGGGGTCAATTAAATCACCACATTTCATAATTCTGCAGCCTTTCTGCTAAGTTTGCCAGTACACAGGATAGTATTTTAATATGTGGGCACTGGTAATTAAATGTTTTATTTATTAGAACCACCAATGGGCACCAGGCACTTTATGGACATGTGCAAAGGCTCAAGGTTTAATTCTATCCTCAGTTACTGTGTATGTGTATTGGTGTAGGTGTTGTGTTGTAATTTGCCTCAACCCCGAAAATGCCACTGGTCAGGAAAAATACCCTACCTGGTATTGAAGTGTTTTGCAATACTTGGGCAAGACTCATTCACTAACTTCCATATAATATTTTAAGCATACAGTGGCTTTTATCCCTTTACATCTTAGTGTCATTTTAGACTAGTGAGCATTTTGCATTCTTCACATTGTGTTCCACTTTAATAAGCTTCTTTTTTCAGAATCTTGTGATTGTACAATAGCTGACTTTATCAAGGTTTTTTCAGCACGGAACAGGGATTTTCTTTCATATTGCACTGTGCTTCAGGAGAACCTAGCAAAGGAAACTAATCTCCATACTATTACTGTGAAAGTACACTGAAAAACAAAATTGGTAATAAATCTACACACCACTTATGTGAGGCTTTTTGGTTCAGTGACCATGGTGATTTATTTGTGAGGTTCCCAGAGAGGAGAGGACAGTCACTGAAAGGCCAGGGGACTGAAGTTAACAGTGCCATAATATATTTAGCAAATGATAATGCAAAGGATGAAAAATTGAGAAGGGGGTGGGGGATTGCATTCTCCTGCTGGAAAGCTATTAAACATTTACAGAAAAGGAGCACACTGTGTGGATTTTTCCTGGCTTTTCCTTTTATAAATTAATCACTGCAAAACTGTGGAGAAGAAAAGGACAGGTCATATAAGGAAGATGATTAAGACTTAGAGATGGTAGAGAAAATGAAGGAAGAAATACCAATGTTTATATACAGTTTAAAAGAGAAACTGAAAACCAAATGTGAGCCCTACACAGTACAGCCTGGCAGAAGAACATGAAGTCCAGGGAAAGCTTCCCAAATATTTATTTCCCAGTAACTACAAACCCTTTGCTTAACACCCTCTGAATGGGTCTCCTTACCTAGCATTCCAACTCTGTTTTCTAATCACTTTTTTCTAACAGGGGAATTCATTCCTCCTGATTCCTTATACTAACCTCTCCTTCCTGTACTTGGGAAGGAGTGAGACTAGGGATATTGATCTGCAACAGCCACCGTCTTGGTGGAGATCAGACATTGAAAGCATAGAGCTCAAGTGACAAACTGTTATTGAGTCTAGAACACCAATATCTGCTGTGGATCAGGACTAGAGGGAGGTCACAGCATAAACAGACTGGTGGATTGCTTGTACACTGTGCTTTTATCCTCAATAGCAGCTAGCAAAATATCAATGCAAAAGGCGTGTGCTACGTTGCTGTTTGTTCTTTTCCCACAATGGTGTCTTTCAGTGCTACTTACTGTGAGGGAGCGTTGGGCTAATAAGAGATGTCTTGGTCACAGAAGTTGCACAACAGGCATCTCTGGGAACATGTCCCTTTGGAGTTACAGGCAAAAGCCAGGAATGCTAGAGCTTGTACATGTGGTCCTTGACTCTGGCAAATCCCCTGTCACAGTCTCAGATTTTCACTGGGAAGTTAGAGTCCGTGTCTGCTCAATTCAGCATGTTGCTCCCTAACCCAGCTGAGTCTCTTCATGCAAAAGATCCTCTGCTTCTTGTGAGAACAGCTGCTGGTCTTTGATAACTTGGCTCTTTAATTAGGAGCAAGGTCTAGAGACATGTAAATAGGCAGGAATCCCGAATGGCAATTAATGTGGCCAAACTCCCTGAGCAGTGGTGTGGGCCTGTGATTTTAGCAAAGCCCAGTATTTGCTAAATCTCCTAATCTAACTTTTAAAGATGATCACAGTTCCATTCTCTCTACCCACTTCTTGGCCTCTGTTTCTTATTCTACTGTCTTGCATAATACTTTGGCATTAATTCAACAAGCAGTGGCCTCATCCAATGACTTCAATGGGTTTTATGATCTGTGCTAGGATTTCATCTAATAGAAAGACGTTGTTAGATTAAAATAGAGCATTGGGTGGACCTGGGAAGGAATTCTTGTGGTGTGTGGAGGGGCTACCATGGCCATCATGTGTCTTGTCATATTACAACAAACAAACAATAATCCTACAGATAAAAATAAACCCGGCATCCCCAAATCGAGACAGGAGAGCAAACAGCCACAGCACATCAATATCAGCCTTCAGTCCACACTCTCTCTTCCAGGAGCCAGGGAACAGATCAAGCTTTGCAGTGTGCCTGTTTACTAATCCACTTTGTTTTTTTCATAAAGCAGTGTGAAACTTCTCAATAGTAGGTGAAATTTATATTAGCCACTGAAAAATGGTAGCAAAAGCTAAATCCCTGTCTGGAAGTGAGCGGCTACTGATTTGATCACTCGTTTTTCAGACTCTCTTATGCCTCAATGTCCTCTAAGCATTTGTTTATGATTCTTCAGTGTGCAACTATGAGCTGACAGCCCTTGGCAAATTGTACATCATGGCGCCAGCAATCTTTTGCGCACAGCAGCAAGCGTCACTTGAGCAGCAAGTTAACAGAACAAAGACTCATTTTCGAAGGACAAAGGTTGAGGATAATAAGCTACAAAAGGGAAATGAAGATGAGCTTAATGTAGCTCTGGATGCTGGAATAAATAATTCAAGAGTGAGGCATCATCGAGATATCTGAAAGGAAGCTACTGAGACAGGCTTTTTGATTTGCAGCCTTTTGTACAGAACCTAATTATTAAACACTGCTGTCTTTTAACTGTAAGGCTGTTTTTAGGGTTTACTTAGTTCTCAGTCAAAATGTTGCATATAAAACCTGCATGAAAGAGAATCATCAAAAAAACAGGAAAAGACCTAGTAGTAGATCCTCTAGTCCAACTCTCATACCAATGCTGGTTTGTAGACAAACTTCTTTGTCTTTATACAGTTATTACTTAAGCTTGTAACTACTTAAACTTTTTGTCTTTCTCACATATTCTCAAGATCATTTCTGATCTTCTTTGAACTCCTTTCAGTGTTTTCTTGCTAATATGGTGCTAAACAGCAGATGCAGTATTTTAGGTGTGGATGTACTAGAGGGCTTACTGCCTCTTGATTCTGCATGGTGTTTTTAAGGCCTGGGCCTGGATGGGGTGATTTTAGTTGTGATTGGCCCTGCTTTGAGCAGAGGTTTGACTACAAAGATGATCTCTTTTGGGTCCCTTCCAACCCTAATTATCTAAGCAGCTCAGAATTGCATTGAGTGTGTGTTTTTTGTTTCCTGCCACACCGTACTGCAAATTCATGCTTAACTTGTTCTCTGTCTCACTCCTAAAGTTTGTCTTCCATCATTTCTAATTTTCAAGTATCACCTGCTCATTTAATACACTTTTAATTATTCTCCTCCTGTGTTCTCTTTCCATATGTGTTGCTATTTTCTGTCTGTGTTTAAGACATTTTTTGAGCTGTTTTGTATTCTTAATCATTTGTGAGTAGCACAGAAAGTATACAGTGAATACCTTACAAAGCTCAAGTTATCCCAGAATGTCTTACCAGCTCCTTTAAATAGATATTTATATTATGTGGTCCTGTTTGTTTACTAATTGTTCAAACTACTTACTTTTTGTTATTGGAGAAAGATTTTTAAGTTTTGAAATATCAATGCTTCTTGAATATACTGGCAATTTTTAACCCACTCCATTTATTAATGGACAGATTTCTCTCCAGCACATTTCTCCCCCACCTCTTTCCCGGGATGTATTTATGAAATCTCTTGGTACATCCTTTAATGCCTTGCTTGCTACTGCTGCATAAGTCTGATCTCCAATACACAGGTGTACGTTACAGGAAAAACTGCATGTAAACCAAGAGTTATGATGGAATTGCATTAATTGGCTGACAACAATTTAGATAAAAGCTAAAGAAAATAGATTTTTGGGTGATGCCTTAATAATCCCACAGAGCTCAAGGCTGTAAGAAACAAGAGATTATGAAATGCTTAGAGCTAAGGGACCAGTAGACTATCATAGCTTCAATCAGACATTTAAATACTCAGTGATTGACCAACTAGGCTAGTGGTTCCCAACCTTTTTCAGGCTGGGGACCCCTTTTTAACAAAAAAAACAAAAAAACCCAAAAAACCCCAAACCTTTGCGGCTCCCCCTCACTGATTATGTAACCTGGCCCGCATGGGCAGACTCTGGCCTGCACCACTCTTGCGGTATCACTGGGACAGCCGGCAAGCAGTGTTGCTGCCACCATGGCCCACGCTGCTGGGGAGCCAAGCTGTGGAAGTTATGGCCCCCTGCTCTTGCCCCTGCCAGGGAGCTGGTGCAGCCCCATCCCTCTGCCAAGATCCAGCCATGGGCGGGGAGAGGCAGCCCTGGTGGGAAGCGTCAGGTCTGTAGCTGGATTCTGGCCCCAGTAGGAAGAGGCTCTGCGGACCCCCTGCAACATGTCTGTGGACCCCTGGGAGTCCCCAGACCACAGGCTGGGAATCACTGAACTTGGCTTTTCTCAGCAATCAAACCCTTGTGTTGCCCTTCACTGCAGTTGCAGTGCAGAGTTTGAACATGCCTGTATTCTTTGAAGTGCTCCATGCATGAGGTAAAATATACCTTCAGTGCTATCTAACTCATCCTCTGATCTTCCTCCTTTCTCAGGTGATTTCAATCAGAATTTTGGGCCTTGATCTGGCAAAGCTCATACGTGCTTGAACTTAACCATGAACTTGAGTATTTCCATTGATGTCAAAGAATCAAGGGCCTCGTTCAAGTGTCTGGGAAAGATATTATTTTTTAAAAAAAGAATATGTTTTGGAAGTAAAATTCCATGTGTGAAATCCTGACCTCACTGAAGTCATCAGAATGTCATCCCCCATGTTTTGCAAATGGGTTGAGAGAGGGTTTTCACTGGGGAAGCAAGGCTTTGTTTTGTTCCTCCCCTCCCTAAAGACTCCCATTAAAATCTTAGCTTAAGCTTCTTGTTTGTGGTAATTTTTATCCTAAGTACTCTCCGTTCTGCTTTCAGGCATCACACACTCACTTTCCTGCTTCCTCCTCATCTCCTCACTGTTAGTGTATCAGGATGTGTAGCCTCTCCGTGGAGATGTGGCTCAAACCTCCATCCTGCCCAGTGTTTAGGCATTGCTTCTCCCCTCCCCTTGCACAGGTTGGGTCCTGACTTGGGTTTTGTTTCATGAGTCTGATGCCTCTGCCTAAAGCATCTCTCTCCTAAGAGACAAGGGCTTGTGTCCCTTAGGAAAATGAATGTTACCCCAGCTGACAAGGAGTACAAACCCACTACATTGACAATAACATCACCACAAACCCCAATGAAGAAGCAGCATATCCAGCAACAATAATGTAATAAAGGGGGACGTCACTGGGAGCAAGAAAACAGGATCTGCAGAAGGAAGGGGTTAGGGTTAACTAATAAATACAAATCAACCAATTCCTTACCTTACCTTACACTCACTCTTCCCAACAGCTTGCTCCCTCCCTGGCACCTTCGTAAGCAGATGATACAGAGAGGATGAGTCTAGAGACAAGCAGAACAGAGCTGTTGGCCAACTAAACAAAGAGTTGTCATATTGCATCTTCCTTCCTGGGTGGGAATGGGTCCTTACCTAGCTTCTACCAAGCTCCTTGGTCAGGAGTCCTGTGGAGGTCTCAGTTCAGTAACTAGCCCCAGGTCCAATCTCTGCCACTCTGGACAGAGGTCTCTGCAGGCCTGGAAATGTCTGACCCAGGCACTAAACCACATACTAGCTCCAAGACCCCCTCTCATGGGGAGTGGGAGTTAATCAGAGAAGCTCTTGAGCTGAAAATGGAAACTGAAACTAGTCCCTTTGTCTGAGTCAGGCTGTCCCCTCCCACTGATGGACTGAGCAGCCCTGGCTCGTCAGTGGTCCTCACCTACAAAACTGCTCATCCATATCACTATCACCTCAAGCAAAAGCCTCCACAGGAGCTTAATCCATTCTGTTCTCACCCGTGCTTTCCAGCATACTGGAGACTTGTCAGAGGGCTCTGGTAGCCAGTATTGTCCATAAAGTAGGACCACCTCAGTGGAATTCTAGAGCTGGCAAACTCTCCATGGGGGCATCAATGGTTATTTTCAGTGGCCCAGAGCCTCAGAAGTAAAGTCCCTTTGAAATCAATGGAAGTTAGCTGCTTAAATACCTCTGAGGAACTGGGCCATTCTCCCTACAATTAGGTCACATTGTGGTGTTCGTTGTTCCTCTTCTCTATCACCTGCGATCGAAAGGCAGGACCTCTTGACGCTAGGTCCTCTACCAAGGTAACAAAAGGACAGTTTCTTCCCCAAAGTCCTTTGAGTCGAAGGGAGGTCTCTTCCCTTTTACACCCTACATTTCTGAACCTCAGTCTTGCCATGCCGTCTGTATGAGAGTTGCCATACTCCATCCTGTAAGGCATTTTTATTTTCTCTCTCACTGTGAAGCAGTTTGACATTCTTTATATAAAAGACGTTGTATGAAAATACTGCATTTATGTGATAGCTTGAATCAATTCACCTGAGGATATCACTTTTTAGTCATTTTATGATGGTGCTTCTGTGATTGCCTCAGGTGGGTTTTTCATGTGATTTCCTGAAGGGACTCAAAGCAAGAGATGAACTCAGCCCAAACCTAAAAGCACAAATCCTGCATGAAGCAAGAGTTACTTAATATTTTCATTACAGCTGAGGCCCTAATCAGAACTAGGGCCAGCTGTAGGGGAAAGGAGGGTATAGACAGGGATAGAGGGGTGCATGACCTAAAAATTTAGGGGCCCACTGGGTTAGGATAACCTGCAAAAGCTTTATCTGGTATATAGTAGGGTTGTTCAATTCTATCTGTAGTAAAATAATTTCTATTTACTACATGGTGCTGGCCCTGAAGAGTGACCTTCTAAAACCCTCTACAGTCTGATTCACAGAGTTTTACAAGTAGCCTTCAGACTTTCAGTTAATCAATTTCTTAAAACACATACTCGTTTTTTCCACAGCTCTACATCTGTTTCAGATTGCTCTATAAGGAATTAATTTGCTTAATGATTTTTAGTTTTGTTTTAGGATGCAGTAATGAGCAAAATGTCTGGTTTCCTTCCATTGACTTTTTTTAGGGATGCTGTATTGTTTTCTAAATGGATTAATAATTAACATTTCAAAAATTAAAAACAAAACAGCATGCCTCATTCCCAGAACAAAATCTATCTTATTAAAAAGAGATTTCCAGAAATGTCACAAATATGAAGCGCTCTGTTCAAACCTCATAATTGGTATCAAATTACCAGTAACTTAACCTTTCAGAAGTTAACATGACAGAATTGTTCCTGCAGTACTGTTTATAAGTTGTAATTATCTTTTGTATGTGTAATAATCGTTCATCCTGATGGATCCTGAAAAACATTACAAACTCAGCAAGACAGAAGGTGCTTGGAGGGCCAAATCACATTGTTGGAGTGACCCCAAGGATGAATGTAACTCAGAGTTGACGTTCACCGACTGTTGGAATGCTGTCTCCTTGGAGATGGAGATAAAGCATGGTATCTGATTAAAACAGGACTGTTACACAACAGGTTCAGACAGAAGTCCCTAGATTCAGGCATGACCCTCCACAGGGAAACCAGGCCAAGGAAGGTTCATGGAAGCACAGCAGGACCTGGGCACAGCTCCAGCCCCACCTTCCAGCTGTGACTCCAGCCTCAACTTGGGGCCTCATCTCCCAGCTGCTGTTCTTAGCTCAGGCCCCAATTGCCTCTTCCAGCCACTGCAGTCCAGCTTTCAGTCATGGCCTCAGCCCTTGACGCCTGGCGTTGGCCATGGTTCCAGCCCCAGCTGATGTTCCCTGCTCAGTCCTAGCCGTGGGTGCCAGACACTATTGCTGGTCCCACTGACAAGCCCAGCTGTAGGGGAAAGGAGGGTATAGACAGGGATAGAGGGGTGCATGACCTAAAAATTTAGGGGCCCACTGGGTTAGGATAACCTGCAAAAGCTTTATCTGGTATATAGTAGGGTTGTTCAATTCTCCTATCCATCCAGCCAAACGATTTGGCCCCCACAGCTCAAAGCCTGTGTGAGACCCTTCAAGGCAGCTTTAAACACACATCTGTCATATCTTTCCCAGCAAGGAGCTCCGTGGCTTTGCTAGGGCAGCTGGGAAATTCAGCATCCAGTGCCAAGTCATTTTAAACTGCTCTTGCCGTCTGCTTTGTTCCTGTGGAGCACAGCTATCTTGAAAGGTCATGGAGCAGGAGGAAGTGTCTTGGGAGGCTACAGTTCTCTTAAAAGAAGTAGTATAAATCTGTTGAAGGTATCATAACTCAAGACCAGGACTTAGTATTCTAAAGTGACTGGGAACTAGAGCTGTCAAATAATGGATTTTTTCAGTTCACTGGCAATTCTTAATATACTAGAAATCATGTTGGGTTGAACCAAAATCAATTTTTGGTCAATTTTCAGCCACTTGAAAAGTTAAAAATGAAATTGTTCTGAGTTGGCCACAATGTTCCATTTTGACTTTTTAGATGAAACTTTTCGATTTTGACCATGTTTATTAAAGTTAAAGGACAGTTTAAAACAATGTCATTTCAAACCAAAATGCTCCCACTTTCCTTTAGGAAATGGTTAAATGAAATGCAAATATTTTGACTTTTTTAGCAGAACAGTTGAGTGATTCTGACCCACTCACAACGTGTGTGTGCGTGCACATACATGGACTGTATTGTATCTGCTTTAGTCTTCTGATGGTAGTGCTGAAGACAGGTAACCTATAGTATCTAGGAGGAGCATAAAACATGGGCCACTGATGTAACTAGGCCATTGCATGGGAGGATGCAGTTTCCTGGTCAGTCAGAGTTGGGAATGGTGGGGGGGGGAAGCATTCCTTATTACTGCAGAACTCTGCATGTCCCAGAACAGTAAGGGGTCCAGCCTGACACCAAAGCTTTCATCCCTCCACACTCCTGTGGTCTGATGTTCTCAGACCATCATGAGATTAGAGGGCTGGAAGCTCTGGCATTTTTTTCCCATTGTTACTGTCATAACTTTTGAACGTAAGCCAATTGCTCTTTATTATTCTGCTTGATTTCTTCCAGGCTTTCAGACAACTTGATGATTCACAAACTCTTTTACTTGACAATCGGGTATAGGGTAAAATTGTCAAATGTGCCTGTGTGATGTAAGAGCCTAAATCCATTAAAAAAATTCATAGGCTCCTAAATCAGTTAGGCACACTGAAAAATTTTAATCCTATTGAATGTTATGCACACCCATAAGCAGTTGTGTACACACGTGAGTTTCTAAAGCCAGATTTATTTTCAGAAGGGGGCTGAAATGCTTAATGCAAATAGAAGTAATGCCTAATGTTTGAGCTCTCACTTTTTCACACATCTAATTCAGTAATTGTGTATTTAACGCTCAAAATTATTTTCTAATTGCTTTAAGTCATTGCTATGGACAAATCTCATGTCCACATGCCTGATGGAGGAGCAATTCTATGCAACTGTGTTGGATACGTTTTTCCATTCATACATACTCTGACATGCTTTCAGGGGGCCCAAAACCTGCCATGAATAACTGGAGCTGCATAGTCATGGTTTCAAAGTCACTTGTGATGAGTGTTTAGCACCTAATGAATCATTCCTGTAACTGGGTACTCTAAATCTTTGGAATAACTTCTTGAGAACTGAGTCCTAAATGTCCAGCCAACCCACAAGCAAGGGTTTAATTCCATGGCCCGAAGGCAAGTAAGTAGCTCCTAACGAAAACACTCACACCAGTTTGCTGAATGTTACCATCTTGTTTGTAGAGCTCCTTGCTACCTGGTAGTTCTGACTACCTGCTCCTGCTCAAGCTATGTCTGGTTACCCAGCTGATTTGAACCACTGTTGAATAAGTTGCATACACTCATGTCTTTGTCATGTCCTTCAATGAGCATGCAACCTATTCATTAATACAGAGCCACTAAAAATTACTCTTCCTTATTCTGAATAAAAACAACAAAGGGCTAGATATTGGTGCAGGTGAGACACAGACACTTACAATAAGGTCAGAGGACATGTTTACGCTGCTGCAGTGGCAGGCATTGATTGAGCAGGTCTTTGTAGACCTGCCTACATCATTCAAAGGCAGAACACTCTCTTGTGAACTCACTTTAGTCCACCTACCTGAAAAGGTGGGACAGCATCTCCCATCAACTTAGTGTTGTGAAGACACCATGCTGTGTAGATATTAGTACGCTGACATGAGATTACGCAAGTTACATTGCATAACTAGCGTATCTCATGTTGATCCAGTGCAGCAGTGTAGAACAGGCAACAGGAGCGACAAGAGACCTAATAAGGAGTGTTGTGGCATTTTTAAAGACTAACAAGTTTATTATCCCATGGGCTTTCATGGGAGAGATTCCACTCTGTCGGACACTTGAAAGGTTTCAGGCTGTGGGGGGAGGAGTACAGGAAGGAGGGACAAATGCAGTGAAGTAAGTAATCACAGGACCAGGTCAGATTACTTCAGCAAATCAAACAGGTTGTATTGATTCAAACTGTGGAAACAACAGACAGGAAGGGTGAGGGAGGTGACAATTGCTGTGTATAATGAGAAAGCCAAGAAATATCCTTATTCAAACCCAGTTTGAGGATATCAAATCTGCATATGAATTCTAACTCTGAAGCCTCTTTAAAGTCTTGACCTAGAATAAACCTGTTTAAGGATAGCCACAGATAAATCCATCAGCATGGCCAGGGAAATTGAAATTTTCTCCTATTGATTTTTGAATGTTGCCAGTTCTCATGTCAGATTTGTGTCCAATTATTTTTTTGTGTCAAGACAGTCCCATTTGTCTGCTGTATAAGGCCACAAGGCAGTGTTGGCACATGATTGCATGTCACATGGTGGATGAGCAGGTGAATGAGCCCCTGATGGAGTAGTTTGGTTAGGGTCTATCATGGTATCATTAGGGTGGATATGTGGGCAGAGTTGGCATCTAGGTCTTCAGCGATATGACTGCCTTGGGTCTGGCCTACACACAGGGCTTAGGTCAGCCTAACACCTCTTCCGTCAACCTTTGTGTGTGCTCACACAGCTACAAAGTCAAATTAAGTGCTGCTGCAAGTCAAGGTCGTAACTCCACTCCCACAGGAGGTGTAACATTTAGTGTAATTTTAATCATGTGCTTTAACATCATGTGTACAGAGAGCAGTGTGATGTGACATTAATTGCCTCTGTGATTTAACCCAGAATTCCCTGTTCTTGCAATTATCTTTCCTGATATGCTGCACCTTGGCCACATCATCAGCAAATAGCTCCTCCCCTGCCTGCAACCCTGGGTGAGTGTTTGATCTGTGCCCTAATAGCCATAGGGGTTATGGGCAGCCATCCAGCCATAGGGTAGGGGGATGGAGAGGAGATCTTTTGTGGGGGCACATGGTGGGTGCAGAAACCACTAAGGGGAGAACATTCCAGTGGCGTGGAGCCAGGGTGGGGGTAGGGGGACCAGCCAGCAGGACACCTACCCCCAATGTGATGCTGTTAAAGTAACAGCTGACAATGGGGGCAGAAGAAGCTGGAGCACGTAGGGTAGTGTGGATGCTTTCCTCCAGTTTTCTTAATTTGACATCTCAATGTTAACTTTAGCTCATGCCCAAGTGTAGATATACACAGAAACACTAAGAGTATGGCCTGAAGTTGCTGGTGAGTATTCATTTAAGGTTTGAGGACTGTCTGTAAGCAGGGAGAGGTCTACCTCCCAAGGCTTGAAAGAGTCAGGGGTTGTCTTCAAGACCTTTCTGCGCTGCAAGGAGTACAGGGAATAAACAACAACTGCACGTCTTAATAGATAAGCCAAATTATATTACTTTATATAGAATCAGCTGTGGTGGAATTAATCTCCTGACTTGTTGTGACAACCTGCACCACCATGTTCAACCATAGAGCATAACTGTGTACTGTTTATTACAAAGTAGGTCACATAGAGATGGTTTTGAAATACTGATGACATACTAAGCATCATGGGTATTGCTGGAACTGGGCCATGGGGTACAGGCCCTGAATCACCCTGACCACGCCCCAGATCCAGCTCTGGCTGCCTGCCTCTGGCTTGAAGTGGCCTGGGGCCAGACTGGGCTCCAGGAGCCAGATTGGGCCCTGGGTTGGAGCAGGACAGGGCCAGGCCCCAACCCTTTCTTGGGGCTAAGAATGCTCCTGCTCAGCATTCTTGTCATAGTAATATATTTGAAATTATCATGTGTGTGGTTATGAGGCTTTACTATGTAACATTCCTGAAGATGTGCCCTTATGGCTTGAAATGTAACCAGGCAAAACTCTCCAGGAGCAGAGGGACAATTTGCACCTCATTAAGGCATGCATAGCGCAAGCCCAACTCTGTGGTCCAGGACCAAAGGACTGGCCTGGACATCAATAGAGATCATCTCAAGTGAACCAACCCCTGTCCTAGGACAGCTTGGAATCATGGAGAGGTGATGGTCATTAACTCAGAACATGGATCAGTCCATGTCAGGCTATTTTGTCATTTCTCCCTGGAGGGAGGTGAGAACAAAGCCCTGGAGCAGTGAAGGAATATGGAAAAAAAGAGGGAGACCTTTGCCATGCGCACTTTTCCACCTCCATCTACAAACACCACCAAGCAACTGAAGGGCTGACTAAAGGGGAGGGCCTGGTTGAAGGGGAACCAGCCAGCCTATAGGGAGAAACTCCATTTGTAAGGCTGCTGAAAGTGTTAAGCTTAGCTTACAACGTGTTTTGCTTTTGTTTTATCTTTACCAAATCTGACTTCTGTTATCTTTTGACTTAAAATCCTTTTTAGTTAATTTGTTTATCTAAAACAGTGCATTTGGTTTCATGTGTGTGGGAGGCTTACTTGCTGGTGCACATTAATTTAGCAAAGGAATTGATGAACTTATATGAACCTGCTTTGTTCATTGAGCAACACTGGATATTGTAAGATGGAAGTTCTTAGGGTTGCATTTCAAATCAAATCAAATCATAGGGCTGGAAGGGACCTCATGAAATCATCAAGTCCAACCCCCTGGGAATTGAACCCAGGACCTTCTGCATATTAAGCAGAGGTGCTAGCCACTACGCTATTGGGACTGGAGATGTCAACTGGGATCATTCTGTTGTATAATCAAAATAGTGAGTGGCTAGAATCACTCTGTCAGTCAGTTAGGAGCTGCTTGAGTACTGGTGGTTGAACACCTGAAAAATGGGGGTTCTCACAGCAAAACAGGGTAAGATGGGCTCCAGGAATGAGGGATTAGGATAACACCGCAATACACCAGGCCAGATTGCATTAAGAGAATGTCATGCTGCAGTACTGGTAGAAAGGGGTATATCTTATTCAGTAAGGAGAGGCAGGATAAAAAGGGAGGAGATCTTGCATTACACATCAACAATGTATACACTCCTTCTGAAGTCCTGATGGAGGTGAGAGGTGGCCATCTGAAAGCCTCTGGGTAAAGATAAAAGGGAAAAAATAGGGATAACATCATACTATTTGAAAACCAGGTGGTAGATGGGCTTATGCCCGCCCACTACTAAAGTCCCATACCCCAGCCCAAAGGTAGGAGTCACTAGGCCCAGGATCCAACTCATTACAGGGGACAAATTTAAAAAAAAAAAAAATCATAGTAGGGGGCTACTGTAGACCAATGGTTCTCAATCTTTCCAGTCTACTGTAACCCTTTCAGGAGTCTAATTTCAAACCTAGGCAGTGGGGCTCTGGTTGTAGGTTCAGCTCAAGCCCCACCTTCCAAGGATGAAGCATGAATTTAGCTTAGTGGGGCACACTGTGCTCTGGTGCCCCAGGCAGTTGCTCTGCTTGCCATGCCTTAAAGCCAGTCCTGCAGTTGTGGCCCTCCTAAACCAATCCCATGACTCCTGGGCCAAGAAACACTGATATGATATATAGAGCAGTATAAACAAGTCATTGCCCGTATAAAATTTTAGTTTGGACTGACTTTGTTAGTGCTTTTTCCATAGCCTGATGTAAAACAAGGCAACTGTCTAGGTGAATAGATTATTTCTGGAAGAAAAAAAAAACCCGAGGAGTTCCTATGGCGCTTAAAGACTAAGGGTATGTCCACAGACACTGTTTAAATTGAAATAACACTGGTAATTTTGATTTAAAATATGGGAGGTCCACACAATGTTCCCTTATTTTGAAATGAGGAGCTCCCTCATTTCAATATAAGGAAAGTTATATCGATATAATAAAACCTAGTATTATATTGATATGACAGTTAAATCAAAATTGTTATTTTGAAATAACACAGTGTGGACATTTTATTTTGATTTAACTGTTAAATTGATTTAATACTTTTTGCCCTTCTCCTTCCTAGGTGCTTTGCTTTCTCTATATATTGGGTGAGGGCATGGCCCAGTGAGGGGGCCATGTTGCCACACCTCCCATGGTGCCCCTCTCCTGAATCGAAATAGCAAGTCCTGTCTCTGAGCATGCTATTTTGATTTGGGGTTGTTTGGTGTGGACCTGTTAAATTGATTTAGGTTAAATCGATTTTGTTAAATCGATTTAGGTTAAATCAATTTAACTGCCTGTGTGTAGACATAGCCTAACAGATTTATTTTTCACTTGAGCTTTCGTGGAAGAAAATCGCTCTTCATCAGAAGCTTCGAAGATGGGGGAACTTACAGAATGGAATGAAAATCAATGCAATGGAGTGTAAAATGTGGGATCAGGTCATACAGTAACAGCAAATCAGAGCAGTTGTTAAGGTTCAAACCCTGGGAAGGCTGAAGTCAAATTACCTGTCGTAATGGGAAAAGAACCCATAGTCTTGATTTAATTGTGCTTTCACACAATCTAATTTACATATTAATTCCAATTCAGCTGTTTCTCTTTGAAATCTTCAAAGTAATAACAAAAACATCCAAAACACAAGACTTGGCAGTAATAGGGGATTTTAACTACCCAGACATCTGTTGGAAATGTAATAAACCAAACATAAAATTTCCAGTAAATTACTAGAATTTATGTTATACTTGACTCTGACCAAAAGGGCAGAATTGGTTGTGAATCTGAAGGAACGGGGTAAATTGGTTACTCTACAGAAAAGGTGATTTAGGTTAGATCTTTGGGAGCAGGGGGAGAAAGCTTTCTAACTAGAAAGGTAGTTAAGTTCTGGAATAGACTTCCATGGCAGCTTGTGGAGTTTCCAAGAACAAGGTGGACAAACCATGTGAGGGACAGTCTAGGTTTATTGGTTCTGCCCCAAATGCAGAGGGTGGGATTTGATGACTTCTGGAGCTCCCTTCAAACCCTACATTTTTATAATTCTACAGTTATGCTGAACTAACATAATAGAAACCAAGCAGCTATACATGTAGGGAGCAGGTAAGAGCCCTAAGGGAAAACATTTTTAGTAGTGTTGGTTGAAAACAACTGTAATTAAAAAAAAAAAAAATTGAGAGTGTTCTCCCACACCACCTTCCTTTTCCTTTTTCTAATTATTTTCTGATAATCAGCTTCTGTTTTCAACTTTGAAAAGCCCAGAACTGGTTAGTTACCTGTCAAATTAGGACTTGAATTCTAAATGGCTTCCTTTCATTCAGAAGAAGGATGAAGGAGGTCTATTCCACACTTGGCATCATTATCAAGATTTTGCTTTCCAGGTGAAGCCATGGAATACTGATTGTATTCTTGAGGCAATTCATTCTTAGCCTGTTGCTGACTCCACGCTGCCGTGGACAGCTGAGGATCAATATCCGTTAAGTTGTGTTGCTGTGTTTAACTGAGTACATGCAAGCCTGCCAGCACTGCTGGTATCTGACTACAATTTTTTCTGGCTTTTTTTCTATGTATTGTAGCCAGTAATGATGATACACTGTTTAGCCCAGAGGCTACATAGGTGGACCTCGTTTTTTGTGGTGGTGTGCCACTAAAAGCGGTGGGGGAAATGGATCAGCGTTGACATCAAACTTCCATCAGTACCTGGTCAAGCTTTGGAAGCTAATGCTCAAACCAGTGGACCAAATTCAGTGATGAATCTTGGTCACGTGCCACCCAAGACATGTTGCGCATATGCTAAGGCTACAAGCTGTGAGTATATTAGACAAGATTAGACTCATCAACCCTGAGCAGCTAGCTATGGGGAGAACGGGAGGGAGTCTAGGTACGCCAAAGGGGCTGTAGGAAGTGGTGACACAGTGATTTCATAGGTAGATCCTCTAAATCTATATTTGTCTTCAGCAGCACTGTTTTGATGGAGTTTCTGCCTTTTGGATATATAAACCAGAATCTTGAGTGACTGTGTTCATTACATATCCCACAACACTCTTCACAAGTGTGAGTTTTAAATGCAGTGTCCTGGCCATAGTTAACTTGGTATTATTTTTCGGGCTGCCTACATTCTCCCTGCACTTTCAAGTAGGTCAGTCACTCACTGTTCTAACTTGTTGTCTAGAGCTGCTATGGCTACATGTGTTTAGTCTTCAAACATGCCACAAGGCTCCTTGCTTTTGCTGAGCTAGACTGACATGGCTACCCTTTTGGATTGGCCTGTTCAGCACTAAACTACTGGTCCTGGTTCAAGTCATGCATACTTAGGTAAGACCAAATGCTCAAACGTTCAGTGATTTCAGTGGTATTTCGGATCTTAAATACCTTTTTGATAATCTGCATATACGCACCATGAACTAGCCCCTCTCAGTCCCAAGTCCTGCAACATCCTTGTTTTCCTCTTTCCCTAAACTACTTCCCAATTAGTGACCCTCTTATTTGTAGTCCGCACAAATATGTTACACCCTCCCACTCATTCTCACTCGTAACTCAGGCCAAAATCGGAATTTGCTTTCTAGAATGAGGCATTAATGCATTGCCAAGACCACTAACAAATCTTCTTCGGGACCAAACGGTGTAAACTAGTTTGTATTCATGACCTTGTTCAAAAAGCGCTTCAGTATGTCAATTTAATTTTCCTTTCCTTTCGTCACATCTGGTCTGACTGAATTGCATCGCTTTTATCTGTTGCTCTTGTTTTCCTTGATATTTTACTCAGCCTTTTGGGGACTGGAACTGTAAATAGAAGCTTCACTTTGCCAAGATGAAAGCTTGCAGATGAAGGCAAGAATATAGCCAAAAAATTGACTTACCAATGCGTTTTGATGCTTGCGTAATTTTATTACTTGTGCTTAACTGTCGAGATGAGGTCATAAATTCCATCAGCCCTTCTGAATGTGCAATCTGTGGTAACTGTGCAATGTCCATGTAAGACTGTTGCCATCACTCCTTATTGTTTGATGTGAATGCACTGCACCAGCAGCATTGACTTGTAATCAGTTTTCCCTCCTCTTCCAAAACTCCCTAGATTCTTGTTCACTCTTGCCTGATTGGTTAGGTGGGAGAGAGATGTGAAAAACTATACTCCATGGCAGTGTACAGTGGGTGTCCTGTGGTGACTCACTCTTCCTAAAAATCTACTTCTCCTAAAGTGAATCATTAGAAAAAAGAATGTGAGCTCTCTTAGGGCTTAGCTTTTCTTAGTAAGGTTGTTACTAGCATTATACTTGTGTATAAAGTTTCATTCTATCCGAGTTTCTATTGTGCCAACATAAAATAATTGCTGAGATATTTTAAGTATCTGCCTTGTGCAAATGAAAAGAGGAGATATAATTTGATCCTCTGAAAAAGGAGGCCTTTGCACGATTATGGCTCTATGGAAGTTCCATCAAATTATTTTATAGTGCAGGGTTGTCTTTTTTTTTTTTTTTTAAATACAGGAGTTGAAGATTTCTGCTTTGCACCCTGCTCGAATGAAGGACACCTTTTAATATCATGGACCAGACTATGGTTGGCTCTTGAGTTCTTCTTCACCAGAAAACTCCTCTTCCTTACCTAGCTGCAAAGGTTGAATTTATTTGCAAACTCGGTTGCATTGCTTCAGGACTTAATAGGGACATTGGATTTTTCTCATTACAACAGGTGATTTGACCTCATCTTCCTTTGTATAAGGTTCCCCTGTGTTTGAATCTTTACAGCTGTTTTGATTTGCTGTTACAGTGTGACCTGTTCCTATGACTTACACTCCCCTGCATTTATTTCCTCCCATTTTGTAAGTGTCTGAAGTGGGATTTTCTCCCACAAAAGCTCATGCAATAAATGAATTTGTTAGTCTTTAAGTGCCACAAGGCTCCTTGTTTGTTTGTTTTACTGAACTAGACTATCACCACTGCCCCTTTGGAACTTACCCATCTGAATCCTCCATGCAGTAACCAGCTGCAACTACTAAACACAGGCAGATGTTCTTCCTGGTATTCTGTCATACACACACATGAAATATAATTGCATGCACGTGAGAGATTCTGAGCAATGAACATTAGAGCCAAATGATACTCTGAAAGGAAACACACCTTATTTTCCCATTTGCTCATCTTCTTTCCCAAACGGCACAGATGCAGTACATTTTCCCCTCCTTCACTCTCTACTTCCCTGACTCACTGGTATGGAAATGATTTGTTTCATAAAGCATTTGTGTCTCTCTCACGACTCAGGCATTATTATATCTGTAGCTTTAGAAATATTTGAGCAGGTGATTTATAGCTAACAGAGTAAAATGTGAATGAATATGACTATAAGTCATGAGTGAAGAGTGAGAACTGAATCTCAGCAAAAGTATGATGATGCACCATGGCACCTTTAGAAATCTTTCTCAGCCTGCTACAGTAATCAGAAGTTAGATTCATATTTGTAAATACATCATTGTATAATACGCAGTGAATTCATTAAAGTAAAATGACACGCACTTGTGGAAGCTAAGATGAGAAATGAGAGTTCCTGGGGAGTTAAACTTTTTAATTCAGTAAGATTTAAAAAGACTCTGGCCATATCAGTGTTATGGTGTAGTATCAGTGACCTTGCTAACATGCTGGCATTTCAAAGGGCAGGCAAAGAGTTTGGTTAAAATTGCCTGAATAATAAATTGACGAGACCTTCCAGCTTTTGAATCTCAAATTAAGAATCAAATGAATAACATGTTTCATTTTGCATTCTGTTCTGTCCTTCAGGACAGAGCTTAAATGCAGTGCTTAGCAATGGAATCCATCTGGTATAATATTTTATAATGTCATTCACAGTAGCTGGGAAATATAATGCTTTCAATGTTAATGTTTATTGCACTGTTTGGAATAAGAGTTTTGATGCTCCATAAAATCCTTTTAGCCTTTGGATTTCTTTGAGATGACCAGAACTGAACATTAAGAACAATACAGTGGCATTTATTTTCATATACTTACTATAATTAGTTGTGTATGTCAGTAAGAAAATGATACTTATTAATCCATGCTGCCATAATTCTCCCAAAATCTTTCTATAGCCCATGGGCTTCATTCTTATTTGCGTTAGAGCCATGTTACATCACTCTGGCAGCATAAAGGAGCCTGAAAGTGGGTAAAGTGCACTGATAGAGGCCAGAAGGACTTCCATAATCACTAAGTGTAAATCACCGATCTGGCCCTGTAAAAATGTTTATGGTGAAGAGATGCTTGAATCAGAGACTGCCCAGAGGAAGGGGGCAGAGACAGCTATGGACCTGGCGCAAAGCCAGTTACCACATCCAGCCTGGAGAACTAGGGAGGTGGTGGATAAAAAGATGGGGATGGAGAGAACCCAGACAGATAAGGAAACCCCCACTGGAGTAGGACAGGCTATGGCAGAAACTCAAGCCCTGGTCCCTTCCAGCCCTATGATTTGATTGATTGATTGATTGATTGATTGATTGAAACCTGCAGAGTAACAGGGCTACAGGGGAGGTGGGATTGTGAAGCTACTGAGCTTGCTATGAAAGTAGAGCTGGATGGCATAGGGGCTCAGAAGGGAGATTTAGAAGTACTAGGGAGGAAAGTAACTTGCTTCTCCTAGTAGAATACCTAAAATGGTAGCAGGATTCCAGTGAGTCCACCTTTGGGGGAAATTGAGAAGGTTACCCCACCTCCCCGGGGCAGTCAGTCTTGAGGGGGAGGATATGTGATGAGCTATCTGCTCCACTCTAGCTGCTTGGGGGTTAATATAGCTTTAGAGAGGCTGTGCAGGAGGCAGTCAATTACTGAAGGGTTTGAGAAGTTGCCAGTAAGGATCTGGCAGGCCCATATAAGAAGAACTGCAGGACAGGGCAAAGTCAGCCACTCCCTGGAATGTGAGGAGGGAGAACAGGTGGGCTGGCTGGCTTGCAGGCTGAACATAGCAATCGCTTAGGACAATAAACTGTTGCAGGCAGGAGCCAGAGGAGCTAAAGACAACTGCAGGTTGAGGCCATGAAATAAGGGCCAAGAGGATGCTGAGAGCTATGGGGATATGGCCCAGGGAAATGGGCTGAGGAGCTGAAGGGCATGCAGTGAATGGCTGCCTTCCTTGAAGTCTCTGGGACTCAAAGTAGTGGGTAGGCCCAGGTCTCCCCCAGGCAACTGGGGAAGTGACCAGACAGACTCCAGTCATCATTGAGGGAAGTAGCTGGAAAAGGACTGCAGAGACAGCCTCCAAAAAGGAGGAGCCCAGATCATGACACAGCTGGAGGGCTGTCATGAAGACGATGCCATGCCCCTGAGAAGACCTGCAAGGAGAACGCGCCAGCAAGACTCTGTTACATAACTGGAAAGCATTTTATCTTTCTCTCTCTCGTAACCATCTCTGACTTTAATACCTAATATACGCACTGAACATCTTTCTAATTAAATAATTTTTTTTTATTTTTTAATCTAGACTGTTCCAGTGTTTAAAATGAACTGTTTGGTAACTCTGGTTAAAGTAACACATTGTTGAATATTGACTCCTTTTTGCAAGATGAGTGAACCTTTAATATCTGAATAGTCGAAGAGAGGGGTAGTGTATAGCACACATTTCTGGGAAAATTCAGGGCTAGGGAAAGTATGGAGTCACCTTACCAGGGTTAACCAAGGCTGGTTGGACCAATGGAAGTCTGGTGTTGTAGATGGGCTCCTGAATTCCAAGTGTTGGACTTGAGCTGTCTAATACTCCTAGCTTTTCCACAGATTCACTATGTGACCTAGTTCAAATCACTTGTAATCTGATCCTCCTCATATGTAACATAGATCTGGAACTTACCTGTGCCAGTAGAATGTGAAGCTCAATGTCTGGTTAAAAAAGCATTTTTTGATCCTCTAAAGCAATGGTTCCCAACCTGTGGTCTGGGGACCCCTAGGGGTCAGAAGTTATTGCAAGGGGGTCTGTAAATACATCTGGCCCCAGCTACTGGAGGCAGATGGCCCAGGCCCGATCTGGCCCCAGCCACTGCCGGCCAGTGATCCGTGTTGGAGAGGGCTCTAAATGAGGGGTGCCAAAGTTTGCGGGCTGCATCTGGCTTGCCAAGGGCGCTGATCTGGCCCACAGAGCTGCTGCCTGGGCTGTGCCTGGAAACTATCTGCAGCAGCGAACTCCAAAGACAGGCTCCTGGCACAGCAGGGCTAGGTGTGCGTCTGATTCACTCACATGATCCAGATCACAGCACAGGGGAACAAAGGAAGTGCTCCAGCTAATTCCGGCTCAGCTCTGCTGTGGTCTGCCAACCAATCAGAGGTTGTCACAGCAAGCTAGGCTGGCTCTGGAGACCCACCGCACCCTACCCCACCCCAACTGTTCCTAGTCAGTCAGTAGGCGTGCTAATTTGATTGATAGCACATTGCATGAATTGCAATTAAAAAAGGAAAAAGTGGCTGGGGCCAATGTGGGAACAAGTCAATCAAAGGCCAGCATTCTGAATTACTGACAGTGAGTGGGCTGGGAGGGGGAGAGGCTGGAGCCCAGCCTACCTGTGACTGACGCTGATTTTTTTTTTTTTTGCCTGCCATCAGGAGACAGGAGACGTGGAAAGGGAAGGGGAAGTTGGGGGGGGGGGCAGGGAGCCAGCATGGGGTAGGGGGGCCCACAGGGAAGGGAAAAGTGAAGGTGTCAGAGAGCCTGCAGGGTTAGGGAGTGGGTAGAGGAGCCCATGCCACTCTGAACATGGAGGGGGAAATGGCTGGGAAGGTTGCGCAGCTGCATTGCCCATGAAGGGTGTCCTGCCTTCTAATGTGTCCTTCCCACTTGAATGAGTTTGACACCTCCACAATAAATGAATAGTATTTGCCTGCTGTGAGCAGCTTAAACCTGGATATGTTTCCACCCCTTGGGAGCAGGCAGAGGACTAGGTTCTTCACTGCCCTTCTGCAGCACTGCTGCCTGCAATGAGTCCAATAACAACTATTATCATTGGGAGGCTCCATGAAATATTTGACATTTAAAAAGCAGTCTTCATGCTCAGAGGTTGGGAACCACTGCTCTAACAGATGATGTACAGTAGTGAAAAATATTAGATTATCACTGCGTTTGTACCAAGTGTGACTCAGGTCTCCTGGGATAACCTTCTGAACGTGCCAAAATCAGGACAAGCTGCAAAATCAGGGGCCAAACCCTCAACCCACTGATGGGTGGTACTTAAACCAGTCTCCCAGTCAGTGACAAAACATGCTCCTGATTCCCCCACTCTGGTCATCACTGAGAATAACAAAGCAGAAACAGCCCCCTTACTGCACATCAGCTCCTATGGTCCCCTCTAGCCACTGGGTCTCTTAAAGAAATAGGTTCTCCTGAGCCCACAGGGTCAGCCGCATCACCCAGAACAATATAGGCTTAGATCTTACCCGTACTACATGCTGCCAGCCAATCCTTTAGTAACTACAACTGACGGTTTAATATAAAAAGAAAACAAACAAAATATGAGTGATGTTAAAGTGTCAAAGTGAATCAGATACATACTAATGATTTAGAGTCCATAGAAAACAAATCCTTGAAGATCCTGTAGTTTGCAGGTTAGTCCCACTCCTCTTGTGTGTACCCAGTAGCAGCAGCAGCTGGGTGGGTCTCAGTCATTTGTTCAGTCTCAGGAGAATAGTTCCAGAGGAGGGTGTTGGTTGCAGCAGACTGAAGATTAAAGACAAAATGGAAAACAGGTGATGGTCTTTTAATCTCGGAGTCCTTGCCAGATCAAAATGGAGGTGGGCCACATGGTCCATCTGGGTAACTGGTCAAACTGGTTTCCTTTTGGGCCCACTGTAGCTGGGAGCCCCCTCCTGATGGGCCATCAATATGACAATTGTTTGCATACCCCCAGTCTGGGATTGCCTTAACTCAAACAACTTGGAACACACATAAAAACAAATAGATGTCTAATCTCCAATACAGGCATGATACCTACATACAAATCATATCATTCCTAGCAAAGTATAGCCTTTCTATTGATACCAAACATGGCATATCACATACAGATCATTGTAAATATGAAATATCAATATGAAAAATAATTGTAAACAGTCCCCTAGACGCAGACAGCATCACACCAAGGATTCCCTCTATGGAATTCCATCCCTTGGCATCCTCTATAACAGTGGTTTTCAACCAGTGTGCCAGAGCTCTCTCCAAGTGTGCTGTGAAATTTTATATAAAGATAATGATGATGATGATGAAACTCAACGTAAAACAAACATTGTTTTAGCTTAAACAATATTCTGTCCAACCAAAATTACAACTTACAAAACTTGTGAAAAATTAATCATCAAATTAAAAGGAAGGTATCGGTCTTTTGGTTCTAAAACATGACCATTCTAAAAGCAGGTGGCCAAAGGGCACTATTGAGATAATGTGTATTTTTTTCCAGTGGATTTGAAACATTAATGCATTTGATCCTTCTTTAGCTTGTTTCATGCACTATGTTGCAAACCTCGCTAGTCAGACTGTAACCACAGTAAATGTAATGTTTGTGAGCAACCAATTCAGCTGAAAAAAGTGGGTGCGCCGTGGAATTGTCTCTCACTGAAGTGTGCTGTGTTACTGAAAAGACTGGGACCCACTACACTACAGGTCCATATCTGCCATAGTTAGAACCTGGGTTTTTCTATATGCTATAGTGAGTATGAATTTTTTGCATCTCATGCATTAACCACTCTTCAGCTGAATTTGTCCCCTCTTTCTTTGCCCAGTTATATCTGGGCCACTTTCAGTTCCAGTTTACATTTTGACATTCTTTGCCTCACATCACCATCATCAAGTAGGAGATACTGACTTTGAAGAATAAATAGAAACAAAGCAGTGAGGAAAAATAAAATGTGCATTTTGTGTGCAACTAGCTTGTATTTAATTAACAGCGTGTTTACCTAAAGGCTCTGCATCTAATTCAGAGCTGTCAGTCATTAACTAATTATATAGGACTTAATAGCATTAGTTACTCTATTGGTCAATAAAGAGTACCATGGCAACCCCAGTACTATAGGGTCTGCTATCTCAGGGTGTACCTTTATGAAGACATGCAGGCTCAGAATGTTTGATATAGCTGTTGGGTTCATCATTGGCTTCAGGAAAAGGCAGGATTTGTGTTCTCCATTATTAATCCTTTGCCTTTAAAAATAAATCTGTTCTAGGCCATAATGGGTTTAGAGTTTTCTGGTAAGTAGGTCAAAGGGAATGGTGCCAGGACTGTAATGGGTAAAAAGGGAATTTAATTGTGTATGACGAAGCCATCACAAAGCTGTCAGGTGTTCATTCTTTACTATGAGACATCTCCACAAGCTCTTAGCCTCTAACTGTGGGCCATAACTGAACTGGCAGGACAGTTTCCAGTTGTTAGTGAAAAAATCAACTCAAAACCCAGTTATTCTGGAATGCCACTATGGTGCTTTATGGGAGCGATAGTCCAGATGCTTTCACACTCCCATTCTCCTCTGCAAGTTAGGCTCCCTGGTAAGGATTTCCTCATTACATTGCTCCTGATGCACAATGATCATTCTTCTGGGTGAGGGGAGTGATGAATGATGAGAGTCCCTAGCTGTGGAGCATGTATAAAAAGAAAATTCTTTTTTGGACAGTGATGCCACATAGTGTCAGGAGGCTCACAGCTTAGCAGGATTCAAAAAAACATTTCCTCATTTATATATTGAGGACAACCAGAGTTAACAAACTTAAAAAATAAAACCAAAAACTCCCCTAGAGTTTTGGAAGGAAAAGAGTCTTTATTCATCATGGCATAAGCAAACTTGTAAGTAATGGATGGATGTAAGAAAAAACTCTTCCCTGTGTGCTGGTTGTTACTCATCTATTCCCTGCTGTGTTCTTTGCCCCTTTCTCTGTAGTATCTAGCATGCAACAATGTTAGAGACTGGGTGTTCAGCTAGATGATTCATTCAGCTGATCCATTTTGGCAATTAACTTCTATAATGACTGAATGTGCCATGAGGCTGCCATCCATTTCTCATTAGCATGCTGCCAAGTGACATTTCTTTTACCTTGAACTTAGGATATAGAGTGCAAATAGCAAGAAAACTGGTGGTGGAAGTGTCTTCTTTCTCTAGGTAAGACCTCTTTACCTTATTTTGCCCCATCTGTAAAAAGTGAAATTGTAATACTTGCCTACCTGCCTCCCAAGATTCATACTCTAATAGTAAAACATTCTAAGTACTAAGCTTGTTGCTAATGTTAACTCCTATAAGGTTAACTCCTTTTGTTAATTATAATTAACACTAGTCAGAAAATGGAGTGTTTTTCTGCAATAAATGTAAACTTTTCCTTAAAACACTGAAAACCATACTTTTGGCTAGAAAGTGAAAATATTTGGCTTTCAGGTTTCCAATTAAACAAAGCATCTCATGAAAAGGAGGCATTTTTTTTCCACAACAAATTGTATTTAATTGAAAGCCTAATTTTCTATCAGGAAATGGTTTCAGTGGAAAATATTCAACCAGCCCTAATTATAACGTCAGTAAAGATGAGCTAATAAGCTCCAGTGGTCCCAACAGCAGACATGCTCAGTAGCATGAGATCCCAAATGACATTGAAGGCTTTGTATGGTAGAACAATATAAATGTTTTATTATTGATTTAGTGTAAGAAAACACTGCAATCAAAATAAAATGTTAACTCATTTTCCAGGATGTGTAAACCACCACAGTGGGATATCTTTTGTACAGCATGCATTAACTACATCTGAACTAAAAAAGAATTGCAGTTAAATGCTTTTATTTTCTTAGGTGAACAGCAATAACAACTTAATTGGATGTTGGTTTGTGTCTATGAATTATGAAGTTCCCTTTTTATTACGTATTATGAGAACTTCATCAGGGTCTATAAATGTCAATTTTTAGGGAACCTGATATAATCTTTTTCCATTCCATTTTATGTTTGCTGTTGCTAAGAGTCTGTCATCTATAAAGATTAATATAATATGATAACAGAATATAATGGAAGTTTATAATAGGTCATGCCATAAAATATATATACAGACATCAACTTGGGTTATATACAATGAGAATAAATCAGCGAAATACATGTACACTAACCAAATAGCTGATAGGAAGGATAAGCCATTAATTTGGACTTCCATGAGCAAAAGACAGTTTATTCAAGTAGTGGTCACTTCTGTAAACACAGAAGCCTCCATGAAACAGAAATCCTCTTTGAGGATTCTCAGTAGTAATTGGTGAAGTGCCTATTTGCTTCTTTAGGGATTTAAATATCTTTAAAAATCCACTCTATTCAGCATTGGCCTGATGCCGCTTAAAGTGAATGGTAAAACTGCAGTTGACTTCAGAGGAAGCAGAGTTAGACCAATGCTGAGCATTTTTGAAAATCCCAAGCATAGTGTTGATTCAGTTCAATTAAATCTACAAGAATCTGGAGGCTTCTCCAAACCTCATGAGTCTGGAAAAATGAGCTAGAAAGTTCATGAGAATAAATGCTTTCTTCTTTCATTTCTCATTCTGTTTTAATCATGTCAAGAAAATACCATACACAGTACAATTTGCAACCCTTTCAAACAGCAATAGTGTCCTGGTAGATGAAACAAGATCAAATTGATCAGTGCAGTATTTTGTCAAAAGAAAAATTGTCAGAAAACATTCAGTGGGGATAATGAAAAACTAAAAATGGAACGAAAAAAGCAATAAGCCTCAGTTTAGTCTACAGAAGAAAAATAAGCTGTTTAGTGAGAAAAGCTCTTTGCAGCAAAGCTGAGGAATGGTATCATTTCATCTGTACACAACCAGCAACAGGAAAGCCTGAAGAGCCCTTTTTAAATGTGGGGTCAAATTTTCAAAAGCTGCCATTCACTGTGAAAGGTATTACCCTAAAGGATCACCCAGGAGCTGTTCAGTGATGGGTCGAACACCTGGGATCCAATCATTTCCTACTATTTTTACAGCTGAGCAGTGTGGATTGTTCGAGAAGGCATATCAGAGCAAACTTGCTCTCTAACCATGGCAAGCACTGCCATAGTATCTAACAAGTCATTAACACTGGTACAGCTTTAATCACAGATGACATTCTGGCTCATAACTCACTCCTGTGTTCTAGGAAATGTTGGTTGTCATGCTGATTTTCTTTTTTTAAGTGGGTGAATGTTAGTTGCTCCTGAGCAATCCACAGAGGGGGAGAAAACCTGTCCCCATTGAAGTAAATGGCAAAATATGCATTGACTTCAATGGGACCAGGATTTTACCCACTGAGTTTCAATTTTAGTCTAAGTGATGTGTTTGTGTCTTCTAGTAAGCAAGATGTGAACTAACATCATCTGGTTTTTGTCCCGAACCGGCTTCTGGAACTTGCTGTTTCCCACCAGGTCTGCAATCCCACAAACAATCATCCTTTTAAAAAATTCTTTCAAGTTCTATTCCCAGCCAGAACATGAAAGATCAGACGTGTGCACTTATAGGGGAAGCATTCTTAATTAGAGTCTCTCAAACACCAAAAAGTTCTTTTCAGGTTTGCTTTGGGCTTTGGATCAAGATTCAGGTCAATTTGTCTTTTATCTGAACTGATTTATATTTCTTTCATGCTAAGGGGCATGGGGTATTAGATGTGGTAAGCCACTCCAAAATATATGCATTATTAATTCTCCTTGTGGCATGTATTAACTGAAAGCAGGTTGTGTAAAATCAATATGTGTTGCTACCAAAAGTCAGTGCTAAGTCTTCAGGATGGGGAGGATATATTGGCTTGTGTGAATCCAAATAGGAAGCATAACTGCTGAATCCTGTGTAAGACAAAGTCTTAAATGAGCTGTGGTTGAGGCTTCATCTTCAAAGTTATTTTCCCTCAGCAATGAGTAATTTGTTGCCTCCTGCTCTGAGACCACATTATGGATGCGAGAGATTCAGAGTTTTGGAACCTCTCATTTCCTGATGCTGTGAATAGTTTTGAAAATGCTTAATTATCAGAATTAAAAAGTGCTCATCAGAATAATGTCATTTTCAAAGTCCAGCTTTTGTCGAGTTGTCTTGTCTGAGTGTTCAGACCATTAGGTGCTATACTCCTGTGGAACACAGCCAGGTGGCTGGGGCTGGCTGCTAAGCTGACTCCGGTGATTAGAACACCCTTTACCAAACAAAGCTTGAAGCTCTTTATATAATACCATTAGGATCACATGCATGCTGAAGTACCAATTCATAGCGTGGTAGGATAATGAGCAATCTAAGGCACACATTTAAGTGTAGATAATGAGGCTCCTATTTATTCACAAGTCATTAGCAGTATAAGGGCCTAAATCATCTCTGTTGCCATTCATTCCATAATGTACTGTCATTGCTTTCATTTAAAAAAACCTTGAGCAAGGTTCACTACAATTATTGTGCAAAAGGCCTAGATACTGCTGCCAACATATTAGGTTTACTTGACTTAACGAAAATGAGTTTGGACATCCTAATGAGTTAGGTATCAAGTAGTCAAGTTTATTCACTGTTGAACCAGCTCATCTTACTGTGAAAATAATGGGGCTGCTGACTGACCTTGTATTTCAGAGTTCATGGCAGGGAGCGTCTTTTTAAGGATGTTTGACATTCAGCCTGAGAGACTATCAACAGGTAGCTTTAGACAAAATGAAGGAATTGAAGTAAAACTCAGCAGAGACAAGCATTTCTTAATACTCCCTTTGGGATGCAGTGCTACAGCACTAATCACTTACTTCATAGATTTCAGAGTGAGAACTTCTGCAGCTATGGACTATATTATCAAACTATTGCAAAGTCATGGGGCAAGGGCTAGCTTTAGGCTCATTTTTAAACATCTATAATCACTGGCACTTTACACTGTGGGTGAAATAAGGAAATGATAGCTTTACAGCTTAATGACATTGGGCTCTATCTGAAATGGGTCCATTAAAGACCATAAATCTCCCCTAAAATGATCAGTTAAAAGATACTTAATGCCAACCCCCCCCCCCTTTATATCTGTGGAAGTCAGGGAAAGGGAAGGATCTGAAAGAGAACTCATTTAGTGCATTTTTATGCAAGTCCAGAAGGAAGGAGCAGATGAGCACACTACAAATGCCCAGAGACAAGTGACTGGTCTTTACCTGATTAATGCTGTGACTTTTAATAACTCGGTCTCAATTTCCCCATATGTAAAATGGAGATAATAATTAACTTTCCTGGAAATAGTGTGAGGCTAAACTCATTAATGTTTGTAAAGTGTTCTAAAATGCTACATAAAGGCTAATTAGAAATGAAGGATGGTCTTGCGGTTATGGTACAGGCCTCCAAAGCTAGGACAGCTAGGTTCAGTTCCTGGCTTTGTGACAGTGGGCGACTAGAGTAGGGGGTAAACCTTCAGAGAATTAGGACATGTTTTGAGACTCAGGGTAGGTCTGAAGTATAATCACAGGCTGGTAATTATTGCTTGTGCAGACATGATGGGGCTAGTTTCAATCTAGCTTGCACAGGTGCTGGAGCAGTGACGTGGTATAGATGTATCCTTTGAATCTAATGTCTTGTAATTTCCCCTTCCCACCCAGGCCAGTACTTCCTGTAATATTGTGCCATTCCTCTGACTGCTGCACCACTGAGTGTCACTGGGCTGTCCCAGCAAATGATTCTGTCCAGCTTAGGGATCTGTCCTCATCAGGGAGGAAGATTTGAGACCTTTGCCCCTAGATTGACTGGAGTGGGAGCCTGGGCAGTTTAAGCATGAGTGGTGGCAGTGTTTGTGGAAGTGAAACCCTTGAAGACTTTAGGGAGTAGTAGCTTTTCTTGGCTATGTCTACACTAAGGGCTTAAGTTGACTTAAGCAAATCCAGGGCTGTATTTTGAATTTATTAAGCCACTTAAGTACTTGCTTAAGTTGACTTAGTAACTCCCGCCCTGTAAGTCAACTTAAGCTTTTAAGGGCCCTGCCCTGCCCTGGGTCCCGATCGAGCTCCTGGAGTCTGAACAGGCTCTGGGGGCCTGATCTGACCTAAGCCACCACTGGTAAGTGGCTGGGAGCCAGATCCTACTCCCAGCCCCTTGCAGCAGGTGACAGAGCCAGGAGCCAGTTCCTGCCACCTGCAGCAAGGGGCTGGGAGCCTGATCTGGCTGTGAACCCCTTGTGGCAAGTGGCTTGTGGCCTGATTGGGCCCCAGGCCGGGTTGCTGGTGGTGGCAAGTGGCTCAGAGCCTGATGCTGGTGGTGGCAAGGGGCATGGGACCCAATCCAGCCATGAGCCCCTTGCTGCAAAGTGGCAGGGGCTCCCAGCCGCTGCAGCCTGCAGTGAAAGGCTGGGGGTCAGATTGGGCTCCCAGCCCCTCTCCATGGGTGGCGGGGGGCCGGCAGCCTGTTCTGCAGCTTCCAGAGAGAGTCTGGGAACCCAGTCAAGCTGCTAGCCCCTCTCCGCAGGCAGCAGGAGCCAGCTCCAAGCCCTCAGTGCCTGCCACAAAGGGCTGGGAGCAGGTCCAGCTCCCAGCTCCTCACTGCAGGGCAGGAGCCGGATCAGGCCCAGGGCCAAATCAACCCCGGAGTCTGATCAGACCCCAGGTGGGGAGGGGAGTGGGGCCCAAGCCCGGTCCTGTGGCATGTCTACTAATGTAGAAGTACCCCTTAGTTGACTTCACAAGGTCAACTTTATGTTGACTTAAAGATGACCTTGTGAAGGCGACTTAAAATAGCCCCCTAGTGCAGACATAGCTCTTGACAGTAGTGGGGTATCATTCAAGGGCCTCAGTCAAGGATCAGGGTACATTGTGCTAGGCTCTGTCCAAACTGTTCTTTCAGAAAGTAGCTAAATTACACCAACCAAGACCAGTCCTTAATAGTCGGAAGTGTCTCAAACCCCAGCAATGCCTTCCTGCTGAAAGTCGTCTTGGTCTCAGGCTCTAAAAATTTTAAAGCAGCATTTTTGGTTTTGGAGGAGCAGGGCTTATGTTACTTGTAGACTTGATGGCTGACATGCTCTCAAGTACTGGGCTACATGGAGGAGCTGTGTAGTGCTGAAGATGCCCTTCAATGTGTTTATATAACTATCAGTCTACACAATTAAGGTTTAGTAGTGAGCTCAGATCTGTGCCTGGCCAAAGCAACATGAGGAGCCTCCCTACACCTCTGCATGGACTAGCAACATAAACAGACCTTGTGGGGAAAGGGTAGGTGGCAGGGAGAAAGTTGGCTGTGCTGACTGTTGTGGATGGAGAATAAGCCACTGTAAAATGGGTTGGTGCAGCTAACTTCCCCCATGGAGCAAGGAAAAAGCAGGGACCAAATTATGACTCAGAATCATAATTTGGTCCTTGTTCAGCTCCTGGGCAGAACAATTACATGAGGCTCCTTATTCATGCTGGATTTCAAGGTGCCAATCAAGTGTTTATGGGCTTCATGGTTTTCCTGCTGCCATAGAACAAACAGCCCATATTACTATCATAATTGTTTAGATTCCAGTAGAATTCAACATGATATAATTTAGGGGTAGGCAACCTTTCAGAGGTACTGTGCCAAGTCTTCACTGATTCACACTAATTTACAATGTCGGGTGCCACTAATAAATTTTAAAGTTTAAGCAGGTCTCTACAAGATTACAACTATCATTGTATGTATGTAAAGGCTAAAGTAAATAACTTTATTAACATTCTTATTTAAATCAAATTAAAATGCAATTTTTTTTAGTGTGGTCCATGCTCTTGCTTTTCCTTGCTGAGTCTTCCAATATCCAGTACATATTTTGTATACTTTAAGCTGCACATGTGCTTCTGAGTGATCAATTGTTAGCTGGCTCCAAGAGGGGCAGAGGACAGACTTCATGTGTGAAAATACCTGCTCATGCAGGTATCTGAATCCAAATGCTGAAAGCATTACAAAAGCAATTTTCTTCGAACCATTAAATTTCACTGGCAGGGACATTGAGCATGTCTGAATAGAGGCCCCATGATCACTCTTAGTAACTTCAAGTGTACACCATAGATCTGTAAACTTTGATGCCTACAATTCTGAGCTTCTTAACACATGTTGATAGTTCTTTTATGTGTTGGAAGTAGCGGAAAGTTGAAGATTGAATATCCCGAGAAAAAACTGCTAGTTTTGCAACAAATGCCTTCAAGGTTTCATAATGATCTAGAACTGTTTGCCCTTCGCCCTGGAGACACAGGTTAAGTTCATTTAGGTGCCTAGTGATGTCAGTTAAGAACATGAGCTTGCAGAGCCATTTGTCATCTTCCATTTCAGGGAAATTTTGTCCTTTTTTTTAACATAAAGGCTTTAATTGTATCAAAACAGTTCAGAACCCATGCCAAAACTTTGCCACAAATCAGCCACCAAACACTGCCAACCAGAGGAGCAGGTCCAACATGGAAGAGTAGCCTGGCAGTGTGAGCAGACTGCAAGCCTAGATGGAAGTTTCGGTGCCCTCGGCAGCTCTGGGCCATGTGCCAGGAGAGAGCCTGAGAGCAAGGGGATCAATTGGAAGAGGTAGCTGGAAGCCAGCACACACACCACGCCCTCTGAGGATCCACTAGGGCAGGCCCAGCAGAACCGGCATGCAGTTGCACACAGGGTGCAGGCCACATAACCCCTACTGGCCTCATCCCATCCTCTGCCTCCATAGGCGAGGGAGGGAGCATGGGCCAAAGGAGCCACTGGGACTGAAGCAGCAGCTCCTCCCTCTCTGCTGGCCCCCTCGCCCCTCCTGTGAGCACAGCCACCAGATGGAAGTGGCAGAGCCATGCTCGGGGACTGCTCTCTCTCCCTGCCCTCCTCCTGTGAAGGCAGCAGGACCAAAAGTGCAGCACCGTGCCTGGTGGCTGCTCCTTCTGGTCCCTCCCGCAATGTGGCTTTGGTCCCACTGCGCCCACTGTGTTCTTCTGCCACTTCTGTCCCATTGTGTTCACAGGAAGGGGGCAGCTAGCCAGCAAAGAGAGAGCAGCTCCACTCTCCCTGCTGGCCCACTCCTCCTGTGAATACACCGGGATGGAAGTGGCAGACTCGCCATGCTCAGAGGCTGCTCTCTCTTCTGTCCTCCTCCTGTGGACAACCGGGACCAAAGCCACACTATGGGAGTGGGCCAGAAGGAGCAGCCGCCAGGTGTGGTGATGTGCCTTTGGTCCCACTGCATGCTGTTCCCACTGGGGGGGTGCAGCAGAGAGGGAGGAGTAGCTGCTGGGCTTGAGCTGCTGCTTCAGACCACACAGAGCTAGAGTGGCACCACTGGGGTGAAAGCCCCACTTGCTGCTAGGAGCAGGCTTGGGTGCCAGCTTTGGCACGTGGTTGCCGACCCCTGATATAATTTGTAGGCCATTTGCAAATGAGAGAGACCAGTCCTTGGCACAGACAAGAGAGCACAATCTATTTCTCTCCTGCTGCCATGTGAGCAGGAACTGAGGGGATTCATCCAGAACATACATGGGAAATGGAAAATTATAACATTCCACTGGGAAAATCATGAAGGCCTTCTCCTGGTCCCTGTTCTGCTGTGATTCTTTCCCCTGCCAGAGTATAGAGATAAGATACTAACCATTAAATAGTTTGGGATTGTATTAGTGGCACCGATTGTGTTCAAGCCAGCTAGACTAGCTACACGTATATAGTAAGGCCTGACATGCCTACATTTTTTCAGTGAATAGCATTATTTGAGATGCAATTGTGCTGTGAGATTTCTCATGATTTTCT
>ML682040.1:3408650-3530603 GCA_007922195.1 Podocnemis expansa
AGGGGCTCCACTAATTTGGCAGCAGGGATTTCCTATCACCCCCCCCCACACACTCCCCATGAACCCTTTCCCTGAATTTCCAAACCCCCTCCCAGTTGCCAGCTGGTAAGTGTTATACCAAATTAATTGGTCCCCCAAACCTCCCCCAACACCCCCTTTAATTTCAAGTCCTGGGGAGAATTTGCTTGGCAGGCACTTGTAGATCATGTTCTGGTCATCTGAAAAGAGCTGTTAAAATGCTTTAATAAAATAATGAAGATCAAATTGTTCATTGATGGTAAGATCCATTCCTGCTGAGGGCCCCAGGCTTCATCAAGCTCAAGGTTCTCAAACATCTATCTATCAAGAATAACTATGTAGCAAACAGCTATGCTCTGGAATAGATTTCTTGCCTGAAAAATGTAATTTGAAGATACTCCCAGTGCCAACCTGCTACTTGATAAATATTTTCCGTACCTCTCATCCCAAAAACAAAATTTATTAAAACAAAAAAAAAAAAAAAGGATTTTAAAGGGCCAAATGATCTATTCCAATTTATGCTGCTTACTTTTCAGATCACATATTGTTTTAGTTAATACTTTGCACTCTGTGGCAGTTTTCATCTAAAGACTTCAAAGCCCACAACAAACATAAATTATTAAACTTCACAATGCCTGTGTGAAATAGAATAGGGAAGCAGGATTACTTCACTTTTGGATGGCTAACTTAAAACAAAGACCAAAGAGGTAGCCGTGTTTAGTCTAGTTCAGCAAAACAAGAAGTCCTCTGGCACTTTAAAAGACTACCAAATTTATTTATCACATGAGATTTTCTCCCACAGAAGCTCAGGTGATAAATTTGTTAGTCTTTTAAAGTGTCATAGGACTCCTTGTTTGTTTTGAATCAAAGAGGCAGGGGCACTGGAAATAAAGGTGGTGGTGCAGCTGCATCTCCTCTCTTGAAGTAACAACAGGGACTAAGTGTGTGGTTTCCCTCCTTCAGGGTTCAAAGTTTGGTTTGCTGGCTTTCAGCACATCCCAATAGAGCCCCTTCTGACAATGTCAAACTGGAGGGTTTCCAGAGACATCTAGAAAGCCAATATACTAGCTCTAGGATCAGCATGTCCCTTTTTCCCTTGTAGTTGAGCAGTGGTCACACCAGGTTAATTGGCGCACCTGGAGAGACTCAACACCCCACCCAAGAGTTGTTAAAAAGGCTCCCCTCCAGCAAAAGGGGTGTAGCTGGGGTGTGAGGAGAGCGACTGGAGTATGTGAGAGAAGGCAAGGTGCAGTTGGAAGGCAGACAGATTTGGAGAAGGAGCAGAGTAAAAGGCTATGTCTACACTGGCAAATTAGTCCAGATTAAGGAGGCTTAATGTGGACTAATTTAGCCCATGGCCACACTAGGCTTTCCCTAGTTCGAACTAAGAAATTTCTTAGTTCAAACTAAGGAATGCTTAGTCCGAACTAGTTAGTACCAGCTAACTACAGTTACTACTAGTTAGTACTGACTAACTGACTTAGTTCGAACATTAGTTAGACATAAGTCCAGCCAAGACCTGAACTAACACTTAGTTTGAATTTATGAAGTTCAGACTAAGCCAGTTAGTTCAAACTAACCATGCGTTCTAGTTCAAACTAAGTGTTAGTTTGAACTAAGAAGTTCACGGTAAGTTTGAACTAAGAAGTTCGTGGTGAGTTTGAAGTAACCTCAAACTTCTTTTTGTTTGGACCAAGAAGTCCAAACAAACTTTAACTGATGTACACATAGCCTAAGAGCCCCACAAGTACAAAGACTGGGGAAAGGGGAAAAACCCTGCCCAAGGGAGTGGGGAAGGACCTTTTCCAGGCCTGGAGTCCTAAGGAAAACAGACCCACTGCTAGAGAGAAGTGTGGGACCCACCAAGGTAGAGGAGGAACTTTGTCACGCCCTGAGGAGAGGTTGAATGAGCCGCTTAGAATCACATAGCAAGTCAGTGGCTGAGTTGACAATAGAGTCAGTGGAGTTTCTTGCTCAGCTAGCATAAAATGCTGCTAATTTTGTCAAGAATTTGGAATGGATCTATTAAAATGCTATAGATGCATTTTTAATAGAAGTGCTTGAAATTTGTTCAGAAAAGCTTTTTGGAGAAAATACAATTTTTTGAAGAAAATTAAATTTTTCTTGAATTTTTCATTTTGGTTGGATTTTTTGGTTTGAAAACAAAACATCCACCACAATGGAAACTGAAAATGGACTTCTAAATTTTGTTTTTTTTAATATCCAAAGTCCTTTTCAAAAAAGGTTTTTGAAAACCAAGAATGCTCAGAATTTTGGTTTTTGTTAAAGCAAAAAAAAAGATGGGGATTTGGGATTTGTTTTGGTTTCTTTTTTACTTTTCTAAATTTTGTCCAAAAATCACATTGAGCAACTCAGATTTTCTTCCTCTTGTAATTTAGTTTTATTTTGCTTTTGATCAGTTTTTCCTTCATGATTTTTTCAACTCAGACAGGGTAGCTTTTGTTTGGAAAAGTGCAAGGAAATGTTTCCAAATATAATCGGTTTTCATTGAATTTGAAAAGAACTACAGGAAAATACTCTTGGACCAGATCCCTATGGGCATAGCTTTATTGACTTTAATGGAGCTAGATTAATTTCCCCAGCTGACATTCAGGCCTAGTTACATATAGGCTTCATCTAAGCTGTGGAAACACAGCTACAGGGCTGCACCACAGGATAGATGCTTCCTACAGTGATAGAAGTGGATTTCCCATCGCTGGCTATGTCTACACTTATAAAATTAATTCAAAGTATTTAATTTGAAATAACTACTTTGAATTTAAATCAAAGTTGTTATTTTGAATTAGGAATCCAGTGAAGACTCTCTAATTTGAAATAAAGTGGGCTTTATTAATTCAAAGTAGAGAGTCTTCACTAGACTTTCTAATTCAAAATAGGGGAAGGCTGGCAAAAGAATAGGGACATTAGTTCAAATTAAGCCTATTCAATGACTTAAAATGGCTTAATTTGAACGAATAACTTCAAAGTAAGTGATACTTCAAAGTAAGAGGAGGTTTTATTATATCAAATTAACGGTTCCTTATTTTGAATTAAGGAACTGCTTAATTTGATATAATAAAATGCCTCCTTGGCCAGGGAATATGTTATTTCGAATTAAGCCTCCTTATATCGAAATAATTTGTAAGTGTAGACATGGCCACAGTTAATCCATCCCTCTGACAAGTATAGAATCATAGAACTAGAAGTATAACCTAGCTTAACAGAAGAATTCATGTCAGTCTGGCAGTGTCTACCTTGTGAGTTATGTTGGCATTAACTGCATTGCTTAGGAGTGTGAATTTGTCAGACCCTGAAGCAATGTAGCTAAGATGACCTGGCAATATACTGTAGCTGTAAGTGGTTTCAGGCTGTTGAAAGCATGTTTTATAATAAAAATCTAACCAGATAAATGCCATGCTTGTCAGAGTCCAGATTATCTAAAAATTGGTTTGTTTTTAGCGAGAGCTGTTAAAAGAGCCTGAAAGCCCTTTCCTCCACTTTTCAGCATAGAACAACACTTTTTTCCCACCTTAAAAAAAAAAAAAAAAAAAAAAAAAAAAAAGTAAAAAATATCTAAGGCCTGATTCTCTAGTGTTCCATAAGTTGTGTAGGCATTCATGTCTGTGTTAAATGCTACCAAATCAGCTTGTGGGCAGTTAACACCTACTTTACAGCAGGAAAAGTGCTATATAATTTGCCAAGGGAGTGGAGGATCAGGCCCTTTCTTGTACCCAAAAGTGATTATTCACACCTAAGTGAATAAAATAAGGGATTGATCTTGCAGTGCGTCTTCCATTCAGTTTCTTATATTGTGCCTCATGGAATCTAAGTGCCTCGTGTATTTACTCACTCTGTCTTCAGTTAGTTTAATCAGATCCAGGAACATTAATGAGTAAGGGATGCTGGCCTTTATCATTGTGATCAGCATATACAACAGTTAAGGTGAGTACGGAGTGTGAAATCCTGGTAGTAGTAGTGAAACAATATGGGGTCAAGATGTATCTTTAGTAACATACATATTAGACGGTTGTATTTCTTCCTGATTCTTTAAAAATAAAAAGAGGCTAAAATTGGACAAATTTATTTGAACTCCTTGGTTGTTGTAGGTTTAGATTAACCCTGAGTAGGAGATGAACCTGTCTGATTTGGATTTGACAGAGAAGACACGGTGGTTTTGCAAAATCTTTTTTCTTCTCTGTGTGAATTATGAGAGTCTGCTTTTCTGGAGACAGGCCCTATGTCCAGTACAGTTATACAGGAATATTGCACAATTTAAACATGCTTTTTAAAAAAAAATCAGATTCTTGAAAAACTAAGCTCTAACAAGGTTTAAGGGAGCAGCCTGGCCGTGCCTAAGTCCTATTAGAACCCATTTCTGAGTTAGTTTAGTCATTATGAGCTGTAGTTTTGTTTTCAGTTTGTCAAGACAGTTCTACTATGGCATTGGCCTATCCACATTGGGTCTTACCTATTTTAAATAGGGTTCCCCCAAGCTAGATTCTGATACATGGGCTCAAAAAAAGTCCCTCCAAAGATGTACGCAGTGTCATAGCAATTGGTTCTATGAAACACTTTGGAAGCAATGGCTTATCCTGAGCATGGAATTATTTACACAGTTTGTTGTATAATGCAATTAATAGGCACTTGCTTCAGAAAGTGGATATGACTAAAGCTGTTCTGTTGGGTGTAGTTTAGATCTGGTTTGTAGCTAGTCTGAAAAAATGCAAGTACATTACATATTTTAATGCAGTTAGTTGTCAAAAGGCATACATTTGTATCTCCCCATACCTAGTCCTCACCCCCATCATACCAAAAAATAAATAATTTTACTATTTCTTATTTATGTTTCTTCTTATTCAACATCTAAATCTGTCTTGGTAAAATTCAGAGGTCTAATCATTGCAATAACATGGCCATAAAGGATGGGTTCTAGACTGCAGTCAAGAAGCATATGTTCCTCTCTGTGCCTATGGATAAGTGATCAACTCACAGAAAATATATCCCCAGCTGTTCATAGCAGTTTATGATAAAGCTATTCTAATGGAGAAGAGTTTGTTCAGCATAACAGGATGAGAGTGGAGTCTGAACTTGCTGTAGAGATAGGGTTCCAAGAAAATGATGGGAGGAGAGGGGTGATATGGCCAGAATGGTAGGAGTGAAATATTAGTTTAAATTTTGAATGTTGTATTAATTAATGAGTGATGAGAGAAGAAACAAGGGGGCTGGAGATGAACGAGTTGAATAGCACAAATAAGAGGCATCCCTCATGTGATTCAGAGGTTTGACGTTGGAGAGAGAGGGGCAGGAGTAGGTTTTAAAACACTATCAAAGGAGAAATGACAAGGGGTGAAATCCTGGCGCCAGTGAAATCAGTGGCAAAAATTCCATTTATTTTCCATGGGACTAAGATTTTGCCATGATCCGTCAGGCAGAAGAAGGAAGGGAGGATTCAGGTAACCCCAAAGACATGAGGCTGAGTCATAAGGGGACAGAGGAATTGTCAGTCAGAATGGAGAAAGAGCAGCAGCAGAAGAGAAACTTAAGAACAAATTTGCATTTTTGCCATGTTTCTTTCAGGAACTGGATGGAAACAGAGGAGAGATGCAAACTAGAAAGTTAACTTGCAAAACTATTCAAACTATTCCACTTTTTAACTTTTGCCACCCTTCTGTGCCTAGCAACAGAGTTTTTTTAAAAAAAGGCAGAGACTGAACTTCTAAAAGGCAAACTGCATTCAGATTTTGGATTCTGTTCATACTCCATTCATATGAACTATTGTAATAATTCCTATTTTGCATTATTAGCCTGCTTGTTATCTAGTCCCTTATGACTTGCTGTAAGATTTGTCTTTTTCTTTTAGATGAAAAAAATTATATTCCATCTAAAGTTTTCTTCAGAAGAAAATTGGGTTAGCCTTTGGGATCTGTTTGGGTGGACAAAGGGGACTATCAGTAAAAATCTAACTGAAAAGATGTCTTCTGTGAACGATTGATTATATGTGGTGTCGCTGAAGGCTAACTGAATGTACAATATTTTCCACCTTCGAAAGAATAACAAGTTTTTAAGGAAGGACAAAGGAAGAGGAAGCAGAGTTTAAATAAACATGCATTAGAAGATTGAAAGCCTTTCATGTCTGTTTTGAAGCTCCCTACCAGCCACAGCATTTTAAATTTCACAATCAAGCATCAGCCTTATAAAATAAGGATTCTACTTGGTACCCATAATTATTACTGTTATTGATTTGGGCCGCACGCTCCTCTCTATGTGTTATGGCAGATGTGACTCCTGCCCCCAGGAATGTAGAGAAATGTGGATAAAACATATGTTGAAAGTTCAATACCTGTTTAAAGTGTTGCTGATTAAGGACAGACTTAAGTATTTGCTTAAGTACTTTGCTGAACTGAGAACTCAGACTACTCTGTGGCTCTGTGCTCTAAACTCACTGTCATTTAAATCTCTTGATGGATGTCTGATGAAAGACCTTAAGCCCTGACTAAAACTAATGCGTTATAATATGAAACTTTTAATAATAAAGTATTAGTGGTGTTTTAATCCTAGTTTGCTGTACAGATATTATGGGATTATCACTCTTGTGCCATTACAAGAGCATGTGTGGGCCAAAAGTGGAGCTAAAATTTACCTTGAAGAAATATTCATATTCTGGTAAAATCTATAAGTATAAAATTCCCTCTCTACAGAATCAATATTTATATTTTACAATTAAGATAATGTAGAAATGTTTTTCCTTACTACCTTACTCATTTGCGGTTATATGGCTCCAATTTTTTGCTACTAGTTTTAAGTTAACTTCTATTTTTAAATCTTTTTCTTATGAGCTATTGTCTAAGTGGGATTGTATTATATACATGGGCAGAATCCAAGCAAATTATTTTATCTGAGTTGCTTTTAATTCCTTTTGTTCTCTCCCATGATATATTGTTTGCCTATGTACTGCACAACTTCCTTCTATTGAGTGCTTCAAAGCCTTCTATATTTAAAAAAAAAAAAAATCCCTTCTACCCATATCTCTGACTTCACTGATTCTCCTCATACTTACACTGATGTAAAATTGTAAATGTAACTGGAATCTGGTCCTTTCTTTTCTCCCAATGGTGGAAATTTTAATTACTTTGGACTCTGAATTTGTTCTTTCCTGGTGAGTAAACCTACTTATCACCATCTTCAGAACATTGCCAGCATTTGTTGACTATACCTTTGCTTACCTCTTTAAATATGCCTTGATTCTAATGCCATCTTGGTTACTACGTTTCTCTTTTTTTATGATCTTCCCAAATTCCTGTTCTATACATGTCAGGGGATTTAAGATACTGGGACCTGGCTTCTTTTGGGGTCTTATGATCTCACTGATGTCGGTGAAGTCAGCAGAGTCATAGGAGTGTAAACTCAATGTTCGATCACAATCAAAAGTGGAACTATGTCAGCTCCATCCCTTGCCAATTCAGATCTTCGTTAGTTCCTTACAGTGCAATTCCAGTGTTCCTTCTCATTTTCAAAAGATTTCCTTGACACACCTCTGACCTAATAGCTTCCATTCTCCTGCTTGCTGTCTCTGCTTCTGTGATCTTGGTCTTCTCTCTATCTCCCCCAAGCTAGAAAATGCTGCTTCTTTTCACACACTTTGTCCTGCTACCTAGAACTCCCGTCCTCTCGCTCTTCAGCCACTTTCATTATTCACTTTAGCTTGAGAATTAATGCTAAATGTTACCTACCTTTCTGTTCTCCCATTGCTGACTCTCCCCATTTTCTCCCCTCACTGTAATTAGTCAATAAGGCTATGTCCACACTAGAAAAAGTTAGGTTGAATTTGTTAATTCGAACTAATAAGATCGACTTTAATTCAAACTAAACTCAAACTTATTAAGTTGAATTAACAAACTGGACCAAGCTGATGTAACTTTAAGTCAACTTAGTCCACTTTGTTAATTCGGCCTAACTATCCTTAATTCGACCTTAATAAAGTCAAATTGAGGGTTAATCCAGGTCCACATCATCTTTAGTTCAAACTAAGGACTTGAATTAAGGCTTAATTCAAACTAACAGGCGCTTCTTATTAATCTGAACTAAGCTTTCATTAAGTCGAATTAAAGAATTTCTTAATTCAGTTTAGTCCCTGTCTGCATTAGACATTTATTAATTTAGTTCAAAGTAAGCCTCCTTAATTTGACCTAAATTGCCAGTGTAGACATAGCTTAATATATTTATTTGCATCTTAACTGCTTTTAAATCCCATTAATTCTCCTCTGTGATGCTACTTAATCTTCAAAGTTTGTTTTCCTGTCTTTTTGGCTTCATTTATGAGCTGATCAGTATTCCATAACCAGCTATATCATGGGATTTGTTCACATGATAATGTTCCTCTGGCCTGGTTACAGTGGGGTTCCAGTTTGTAGCGTAGATAGAAACTTACACATTTTGTAAATTTTGCTAAGACCTTAATCAATTTGTATTAAAAATGAAAAGCATAGACTGCCATAGGGCCTGACATTTTAAATCTTTGCAAAAAGACATTTTTATGGCTTTTTATTCATCTTGATTAAAACAAACACAATTCAAAGACACTAGAAGCAGCATTGTGGAAGAGTTCTTTCTACACAGCATTTCTTTAGCATAGAAAAGAGCTTCTCAGACTTCTTTCTAAGCACAACGTAGACCACATTCTAGTACAGAAGTTTGTCTCCTGGGCCATAGGCACTTCCATTAAAGATCAGATATGAAATAACACAGATTACCACTTAATCCAGGCAAGAGTGTTTGAGGCCTCTATTAGCGGTACCATAATTGCTTGGATGAAAAAGTGATATTAGGGAAGCACTTAATATATATTTAACTGCTTTTTAATTAAGCTTAACAGCTGGAAATAAGATAGAAGAGCCAGCTTCATGTGACCAGCCAGCAAGGGAAGGAGCTCAGTTTGAGAACCTCTGACATAGAGCATCACAGAGCAAATGGTTCCTAAATCCAATTTCTGGAAATGCTTCTTCAGTGAGAAATACTACCCTGAAAAAGCCATTAGGTATGGAGAATCAGAAATCATTATTCAGAGAAATTAGTTAAGAGTAGCAATTTTTCTATAAGCAAACATGTTTTGGTTTGCTTAAGAAAGGAGCTAATAGAGGAGCTATTTGCTAACCACATCAGATGCTCCAATATGCTTGTGTGTGTTGCTGAATTATGGCATTTCAAAGATCACTGAAGGTACTTGGCCTTATCTCATGCCTGACAGGGCAGTGCGGCAATGATTTATCCAAGCACAAAGAATAGTTTTATTTAAATAATATGCAATTGTTTAAGGCCAGATGTTTGTTACTATTTCTTAGGCCTGATACTGGAATGTCTGTGGTCTTACAGAAGCCCCCGTCATAGAACAGACTCCACTATGGAAGGTGCTGTACAGACAAGAAACAAAAAGATGGTCCTTGTTCCTGTAGAATGGCAGAAAAGGAAATCAGGATGTATTGAAGCCCTGGGGTCCTGGCCCTGAGAGAGCACCTGACGGAGGCAGAGGGGCTGAGAGATGAAGTAAGAGCAACCCAAGAAAACAGCTGCAAGGTCTTGGACAGCGCAAACCTTGGTTGCTGGCTGTAGGGTCCCTGGATTGGAAACTGGAGTTGTGGGTGGGCCCAGGTTCCCCAAACAGCCGCACCAAAGTGGCATAAAAGAGCATCTAGGATGGTCATCAAGTGGAACTTGAATCCCCCAGAAGAAAATGCCTCCCAGTGACCTAGACAGAGTGCTATTATATGCAGGGTTGTTGGTACAGTACCACTCAAAAGTGCTTCATTTTTAAAGATACATTTTTAAAGCTGCAATACATTCCTACATAAGCAAGGAGTCCTATGGCACTTAATGACTAACAGATTTATTTATCACATGAGCTTTCATAAGCATCTTTCAAAGCATCTGATGAAGTGGGATTTTCTCCCACAAAAGCTCATGCGATAAATAAATTAGTTACTCTTTTAAGTGCTATAGGACTTCTTGCTTGTTTTGCTGAACTAGACTAATACGGCTAGCCCTTTGGAACATTCCTACATGTTATGCTGGATTACTCCCTGTGGCATCATGTTATATTTTATTACTTCACTGGCCAATATAATGAAGCAACAAAACTCAGATCAGAGGATAAAATTTTCAATATTATGTAGGTGCAAACTCCATCTTGGGTTTGTCCATCTGCATCCAGTTGAACCTCTTCTACACAGCATCTGTCATCTCTGGTTACAACAGGAATAGCTTAACAGTCAGTCTGGCTGGGTTTCTATAAGGCTTCCCATCACTGTGATATCTGAGAACTCAATGTGACAGGCAGTGAGTTCCAATAGAGTAAGATAGGTCTTGGACAAGGGACTCTTGCACTGTAAAATTAACTCCAAGGTTGGATTCCTTCTGCCTCAGCCAATGCTCTTAACCTCAATTTCCCCACCTGTGAATGAATACAGTACTTACTTGATGCACTTCATAGGGACGATTGGACTGATGTGTGTAGAGCAATATATAGTAATAAATATTAGAGAGAAAGTTGTCCTTGAAAAGAGAATATAAAAAAAAAACGGAAACAAGCGCAATCGGGGTTAAAAAGAGAAATGCTGCTAAAGCAAAGGCAGAGCTTCCTCTTTTCTTTCTACCTTGGGCAAGCAGCGGTCTCCTTTCCCTCTTCCAACTACCACCTGCTGGAGTGGTCAGATCTGCCTAGCATCCCTGTCTGTTTCAATTGACTTTAGCCACTGAGAGTGGTAGAAATTAGCCTATGGGTAGCAAAAAGAACAGAGCTCACAAAATGATGAGGAAGAGACACAATATGGGAAACAGCAAGGGATGGATGAGAGTGGTTGTGAATGACAGAACAAAGGAGGAAAGAGTCCCTGCTTTTCAAAAAGAGACAATACATAATGCTAGCACACAGCAGAAACCAGCAGAGAAACAAGAAATGGATCAAACATGGAAGCAGACGAAAAGGGAAAAAAGACATAAAAATGGAGACTAAGTGAATGAAAACATACATGGAGTTTTGATGTGTGACTTTGACTTATGCTTTAAAAAAATTATTTCCCTTGAGATGTCTTGCTGTGCTGTAGAAAGAACAAATATCAGTCAGATAAGAATGGCATCTAGAGTGTCCTGCCCAGAATCCTCAGGACAAAAAACATGCAAATGACTTTTAAGCCTGAAAGTTCAACTGCAAAAATTAACTTTTACCAAAATAATTTCTGCAGATACAGAAGTGGGAATTGCAGTGTTGATAATTAGCTATTCCAGGGACTCAAGGCATGTATATTTCATTGCATGTCACCAGCCTGCTGGCTGCCCTAGGCTTGCAAAGAGGCTACAAAGGCTCATGGAAGGAGATGCACAGAACGAAATACTCATTAATGGAAAATAAACATGTATCTCCACATTCTATCATTTCTGCCCCTGAGGCTTTACAAGAGCTGTTTCTGCAAACAACTTTATTTTACTGTCACGCTTACCTGAAAATAATACTAGGATTCTGCTTCGGGTCTCTTGAAACTGAAGAATTAACCACACTGCCTCTGTTCCTATTGTCTGTTTACTGGTTTACCTAAGACACTTTCGCCTACCCAGAGGTGAGCAGGGTTAGGGCCTAATGGCAGTTATTCTGAGGGAATGATTGATTGCTTGACCAAGCCACTCTTTCTGAATCAAGCTGAGAGAGGGAAGAAATGTTATTTTTCTCATCAGATAAAAGAGCTTGATTTAAAAGTGTTGGGGGCAGGGGAAGAAATCCAAACAAAACTATGGCTTTTCAGTTCATGGAGGAATGGGCTCTTCTCTCAACTTCTGCTAAGCATCAGACACACTTTACCTTTCATTGATCCCCTTAACTGTCTGTTTCTGGGAGGCTCTGGACCTTTACAGTTCTTGTGGATAATGGAAATAACAGAAGAAGTGGAGGCAGAAACAGATGGCTTCCTTTCTCAGCTAAGGAATTGTTAGAGGAGAGAGAATTCTCCAGCTATTTAGAAGAATGGAGGGAGAACACAATAATTAAATATCATGCATACACCATCTGTATCTCTCACACAGACAGCACCACACCTGGGAGGATTCCCCTGTGTAATGAAGGAACTCTAAACTAGAGTAAAGATGAATGGACCCTGAATCTGCAGAGGGCAAGCAATAGAGCATTTTGCTTCAAGAGTCCAAGAACAATCACAAGGCAATGACAAGAAATTCCCATTTTTTGCCAAGAGTTTTCTGAGATCTGTTCATTCGCAGGAAATGGGAAAAATGGAATGAAAATAAGCAAGCAAACAAACTCCTTACAAAGCTCCAGCCTCAATGCTGTCAAAAACCGTTACATTAAATAGTGAATTTATTTTGCACTCAATGTTTTCTCTATTTGATCATCCCTGAAAGAAGATGAAGAGAAATATACCATAGTAGAACAAACAAGGAGTCCTGTGGCACATTTAAAGACTAACAAATTTATTTTTTGCATGACCTTTTGTGGGTGAAGTCCCACTTCATCAGACACCAGAAATAAATTTGTTAGTCTTTAAAAGTGACATAAGACTCCGTTTGTTTTGCTTGACGAAGCTACCCTTTGGAGTTATACCACAGTAGGAAAGGAAGATGCAGGTTGCTGTCAGTGACGCCTATCTTGTGACTTGGTGGCTGATTAGCAGTACAAGCGTATGGTAGGCTGAACAGTAGGACAGCTTAAACTGATCTGTGCATTTCACTGGAGGGAAACAGCCTCCCACTCCCAAAGCAGGGAGGTCCCAGCCATGTCATTTCAGTTCAGGAGCAGCAAGTTACTACAGTCTCTTTGTATGAGTATGAGCATGACATGCAATAGGACTCAAATTCTCAAGACCTGAAAAGCTGAGGGCCAATATACTAAAAAGGGATATGTTAAGAATACAAAGCTACCACACTGGCTAAGCCTAAGTACTTATAGCCATTTTGCTATTTCTATTTTTATGAACTCATTTATTAGGGATTTGAATACTGAAATGCATGCTGTCAAAAATCGGTGGTGTCGCTTGCTAATCTATAAATTTAAACAAAGCACACAAGAGTTTTTGGGGGGATTAGATTAATCCATTATATGGAACTGAACACACAGATATGACCTTAGTCAGGGAGAAAAAAAGGCAACAGACCATTTTATGCCCCTCTCCCCAAGACAGTAACTAGTATTGCTAGTAACTCACTAAAGGGTTGATCCTGTTAGCATCCTAAGTGTTCATATTTTAATCACCAGGGAATTACATGCACTCAGTACCTCACAGGGTTGTGCCCTTCAGTGGTGTTTGTGAGGATAATTCTCTGTGTTGTTCTCAAATAAACACAGACAAAATTAAAGTTTGCACCAAAAGATCAAAATACACTAAGCAAAAAAATTGTCTTTGGCTCATGGCTCTGAATGCTCACTTAGTACTGACTAGCAGTTATCTGCAGATCAGTGAGCTGTGATATGAACTAATACATGCTGGAACTGTGTGGGCACAGTGACTGTATATCACTTCTTTCCATCACAATTCATCTCTTTATTTGTTAATTGCAGTTAGGTTCCCTGCTTGGAAAATAGTGGCAAAATCTGGGTGGCAGTTCTCCAGATCTGTGCTTCCCACTACAACTCACTCTAATGTATTTTCATTTAACTTTTCCTTTCCCGCTTGCTGAAAGTTAAGCTTTAGTTTTTTATCCTATGACTTTAAAAAAAATCCTTGATAGCCTGTTTAGTTATATAGACCCTGTTCTTATATTGAGAACTGCTCAGGAATACTCCCTGAGCTTCTATGATATTCAATTTACCAAGGGCTGTGATTAGTGCTTTTTTTTTTTTTTTAACACAGAGAAAAGTGGCAGCATTCATATCTTGATAGTACATTTGAAAAATGCCTCTCCCAGTCCCCTTCTTCCTGTGCCCCCTCATCCCTTCTCTATTGAATTTTGCTTTTCCCTACTGACTCTGCCCCCACAGCTGGCCCGTGAGGCAAGCAGGGGACACAAGCCCTGTTCTGCTTTCCCTTGCTGACCCTGCCCCTCTTCCCACCCCCAGAGCTGAGCAGCAGGGCCGACAAGGGATAGGAGTGAGGCATTGCTGTGAAAACAAGGTGCTGGTGTGCCGCATCTGTGGGTACTGTCACAAAAAAAGCACTGGCAGTGATGTATTCTCTATCAATGACAATTTTAAAAATCAAGGCAGGCTGTTTTTCTAAAAGATACGTTCTTCAAAGTGGAATTATTTTGGCAGAAATTTTATGGCCTGTTTTATGAATAGGTCAGATTATGGCATCACAGTGCTCCTTTCTGCAGGCTCTGGGCCATATTTATTTTTTCCTGTACTGCCCTCACTTCACTTTCATAACTAAAGTCCTCACAGTTATGGGATTTATGGGATTTTATGAAATTAGGGAGACTGAAACATGCTTAAATTTTTTTTTTCACTCCCATTTCCATATTTTTGTATTTTTCAATTAATGCCACTGTAATGTTCAAGGATGGGAGTACATCCAACAAAGACATAGAAAATAGAGCAGGAGGAATAGATTCCTTTTATGTCTTGTCTGTAACAAATCCAAGATGTTTCCATCCCAGAACTGCTACTAGCAGTAAGTAGAGGTGGTTGAAAAATGGAACAAAATTTTCATTGGACTTTGTCATTCAACTTCTGTATTTCTGAAAAATATCAACCACTCTATTAGCTGGGCTTAAAATTGGGAAAAATAAATTCAGTTGACCTTTGAAATCAAACTTCCATCCAGCTTTAGAAGAAATAACTTCTGTGGTATAAGTGATGCTACACCTCACATACTCAAAATAAGGGGTCTTTCTAAGTATGGGTTATGGCTGCGTGCGTCACTGAAGACTTCACCACAACTGCTCTATGCTCGATACTATGATGTTGAGTACAGTATAAAAATGTGTCTGAGCACATTTCGTGTGTGCAGTTAGCAAGGTGATTATTCTCTGTCCTTGTTGCTTTGCTCTCAAGGGGGGGAAGTGTGTGCCATGGAATGGTTTTTTTTTTAATATACCTGTTGCTAAGGATTTATGTTGGAGAAGGGGAGTCTTGCATTTGGAGCTGAAGGTGGTTAGGTTTGTGATGGTCTTTCGTTCTGTGGCAGTTCATTTCATAGCTCTGGCCTGGCCCCCAAGAAAGTGCTATCTGCCCCTCAAACTAGCTTCACCCTCCTTGCAGAGAGCACCATGGTGCCAGTGGAATAAAAATCAGCCATGATCTTCACCCTGGAGCATTAGATGATCTTTGAGATACAAGGGACCCAGGCTATATGGATAAGATAGATAAAGATAAAAACTCCAAGATAAAGACTGCGACCTCGACCTGAGGTTTGAACAACCCAGATCCATTTTTCCTAACAGATATTGTTAACTGAATAATTGATGGTCCATCTCATTATCAGCCACAGCAAACACTTAAAAAGTCAGCCTTCATCAATTGTTGCCACATAGAGCTTTCTGAGATAGTGCAGATATCTCCTATTGAAAGAATATAGGGGAAAAAATCTCAGATAAACATTGTCTATTCATGTATTTCTTGGCACAGCAAGCAAAACTGCTGGAAGATATTTTTTGTAATATGAAACATCCTTTCTAATATAAACCCTGACTTGGAATTGTCTGTTGAGAGAGATGTTTGAGGATGATCACCTCTTCCATTTCTCCTCAGTATTTTGTTCATCACTGATTTTAGTTTTGAAATGTACAACAGAATAGAAACAATTTCCAAAGGGATAGCTGTGTTAGTCTAGTCCAGCAAAAAAAAACCCAAGGAGTCGTGTGGCACTTTAAGACTAACAGATTTATCTTTCGCATGAGCTTTCGTGGGAGAAAATCCCACTTCGTCAGATGCTTCAAAGCATCTGACAAAGTGGGATTTTCTCCCACGAAAGCTCATGCGAAAAATAAATCTGTTAGTCTTAAAGTGCCACACGACTCCTTGTTAGAATAGATACAAACTGCCACTACATGGAGCTGCTGGTATCATGGCATCATGGGTAAAATAACAATAAGAATATACAAACAGAAAAAGCACAACATACCATTAGTTTATCTTAAAACAGCATGGAGCAGTTCTTTTATGTGACACTAAGAAGCTGGCATCATAGTTGTGTATTCGCTGGAGTTTTGATCTGGGTCTGAAGTTTTCCGAAGTTGGGGAGTATTTTGTTTGGGCAACAGCTCTTTTCATAATAAGGGTGCCTTCTGGCATTGTAAAGGTGTTTACTCTTGCCTCATAGCATCACCTAAAGTCCAACCACAATTCTCAATCTTTGAAAGTTTAGATTCTAGGGTTCCACAACCCTTCTTTCAGGAACAAATTTCTTAATTTCAATCTGAGTAGAAATAAGCAATTTCCTTATCTATTCTGATCAGCCAAATATTCACTTGTCTAATCAGAGAACAAACCATTCAAATTTCTCTTAAAACCTTTATTTAGTCACCTCTTCAATGGTTTTTATTTTAGGAAAACAAACAAGGAGTCCTGCGACACTTTTAAAGACTAACAAATCATTACAATGGGTGATCTGACCTCATCTTCCTCTATATGCTGTTCCCTAGTGCTTGAATCTTAACTCCTTTGATTTGCTGTCACAGTGTGACTTGATCCTATGACTTACACTTCCCTTCATTTATTTTCCTCCCATTCTGTAAGTTCCTCATCTTCAAAGCATCTGATGAAGTGGGATTTTCTCCCATGAAAGCTCATGCAATAAATAAATTCGTTAATCTTTAAACGTGCCACCAGACTCCTTGTTTGTTTTGCTGAACTCAACTAACATGGCTACCGCTTAGGATATTTTAGGAAAGTTATTCTAGGAGTAAAAAATAGAGAAGAAACCTTTTTTCCCTATATGTTTTCTTAGCAAAATTAACCAATTTAACCCTGTCCTTTTTTTTAATTTAATTTAATTTAATTTTATTTTAATACCACATTTAGTATCTCACCACTGGGAACAGATACAAACAACGTATAATGATATGATCCCATCTCTTATCACACTGAGTTTGTCATCCGCACTACTGTGACATCACTGCATTAAATAACATAAGATAAATATCTCTAATCACCTGGATTATACCCTGAAATATCTCCCTGGTTTATTGTCCACCAACTAATAGTAGTCATATGGTGCCAGTTGGAAGGAAACCAGGAGTCCAACTGGTCTATCTCACCCTCCCTGCTACCTTTGATAATGAAGGATACCTTTCTGTTTCAAGCATTTAGTGGGTTTTTCAAACCATGTGTCTCATGAGCATGCCAAATCCCTTTTTATAGCTGTGTACAGGAGTGATGATAAATTGGATAAACCAGTTCAATAAAGAGGATTTGGTAGAACTGAGGAGATAAATGTCATGATTCATAATTTGTTTAAGGCCTTCACCGTCTGTATGCATGTCAAACATACACTATAGGAAAAATAAGCACAATTTAGAAGTCAAATTAGTTTTTCAGAAATGGCCTTTGAAGGTTGTCTCCCAAGAAATAGTTTGGGTCAGTATAATAACGGATGTGTCAGATCACTGTATGACAAGAAATTCTTAGCAGGGGATCCCATTGGGATTCTATCTAGGTTACACTGGCACTTCCCATAAAAGCCTTTTGGCAGCTGCCCTGGAACTAAAGAAACCCTCGAGGATTCTGTCACTATTAGGCAAAGTGATGTCTTTTTAAGACCCAGTGCCTATCTTTACGCATACAAAACTGACTGACTTCAAAGGGAACTTGCTCTGTGTAAGCTCAAAAGTTTGTCCCTTTCACCAACAGAAGCTGGTCCAGTAAAAGATGTTATATCACCTTACCTTATCCATCCTGTCTCTATAGTTGCATAATCAGTTTGTCAAGTGCTATGGGCTCCATTTCAATGAATGGTGCTATATAAAATGCAAGAGCAATAAAAACCACAGTCGGAAATTCTACATTTTCCTGGGAGGTTCCACAGGGGCAGCCATGTTAGTCTTGTTCAATAAAACAAACAAGGAGTACTGTGGCACTTTTAAAGAATACCAAAATTTTCTCCCATGAAAGCTCATGTAATAATAAATTTGTTAGTCTTGAAAAGTGCCACAGGACTCCTCGTTTGCTTTTCCTGGAGTCTCCCTTCTGAATACCAAAGAAAACCTCCCTTATGTTGAAACATGTGACTTTCAAATTCTGGTAACTGTAAATGCTTTAACAAATGAGATTTTTTTTTACAGTGGGTTGAAAGTGGGGAGAGGTGGAAAGGAAAGATCTTGCTGGTCTGCAAGTTTAATAGTGAGCCAAGGCACCCTGCAGTGATCAATAAAAACAGAGGGAAGCCTCCTCCTGTTAAAGAGTGTCAGACAAAATTCTCCATCTCTAAGGCATAAAACAGCTATCAAGATTATTTGCCACATTCCAGCCAGGGCTTGAAGTTCCTTATTCAACAGCTTGCTACATTCCAGCTTACACACAGAACAGTTATTTATTCCATCAGGATTACATTCCTTTGATTGCCCTTTTTGATCCAAATGGTGAGACCACAGAACAAAGACGCACTTGTAAGTATTGTATAAAGGGTCTGAGTTAAACTGACAGATGAAAAACATTCAGATTATTGCTCTAGTTTTTTTTAAATTGGCCTAGCTGTGACCTTGTTGCAAGAGTTACACTGCATGATTTTACTTATTATGGGGAAAATGCAGGTTTCAACAGGCAGAAGGTGTACACACACACACACACACACACACACACACACACACACAGGTGTACAGCTGCCAAAGCAGTGGGAACATGTGCTCCTATTTTGGTTGTCAGCAAGCTTCCTGCGGCAGTACCTGTTGCCAAAACTGTCAGGAACTTCAACAAATCACAGCCAGACCAAAGGCATGTGTGAATAAACTGAGGGACTACAGTAATCATTATATCTGTGGTGGTACATAGTGGGCACGAGGCAATTTACGAATGTGTAGAAAGAACAGTCCTTTCTCCAAGAGACTCAGTGTAAGATTATTAGTTAAGGGAAAGGGAATAATAGGCAACTTATACATAATGTCTATACAAAACAACAAGGCACCTCAACTGAAGTAAGTCTTTAAGTGAGACTTAAATGTGGATGAGGTAGGGACCTTGCATATGAGCTTGAGGAGGATGCAAGCAAAACGCTTGGAGGTGGTCGTGAAAATCCAACAAATGGATGGACAAGATGGGAGCATTTGAGGTAGTGGAAAAGGGAGGGGGAACCGTGAAGTCCAATGATGAGAGTAAGTGCAGAGTGACGGAGCTGTGTGGAGTTTTAAAGTGGTGACTGTGACATGGCGTACCAACCCCGTACCAGGCCAACAGGGCCAGACTGTGGGCCCAGGAGACCACACCCCTGATGCATATACTCTAGATCAGTGGTTGTCAAACTTAGGGTCGCAGACCTTCAGGCACTGGGTCATAGGACCCCCTGCTGCCACTGCCAAAAGACTGGAATACATTGCTCAAAGATGTAATAGCTGGGCCATGGGCATAAATGATTTTTTTCCAGTGGGTCCCAAGGAAAAATGTTTGAAAACCACTGCTTTAGGTGGAAGGAACAGATAAAAAGGAGGTGAGGCAGCCCAGACTGGGCTGGCTGCAAAGGGAGAAGACGTGTGCAGAGGACTCCTGCAGAGGTTCCTGTGATTCCCCAAATGGTCAGAACCATGAGCCAACCTATGCTGCAGACAACCAGATGACCTCAGGGATGACAAGCCGATGCCAGCTGACTGGGACGCTGGGGCAGGAACTGACAGGAAATGTGGTAGAAGCGTATGCTTGAACACTTAACTGGGAGTGTCTGGCTTCACAGGACCCTGGGCTGGTACCTGGTGGAGTAGGATGGGCCTGGGGTCCTCTGTTCTCCCCAATTGCTATTGCCTTCCCCAGCCAGGAGGCTCAGGAGCCACTGACTGTTCGACTTGCTCTGCTTTGCCCTGCCCAAGGGCTCCAGTTGGACTCTTCTGCCCTGCCCAGAGGATCAGCGTCCCCCAACAGCTATTTGCCACAGCCAGGAGGCTCTGCTGGCATGGACAGAAGCTATGTCTACTCTACACAAATGTGTCAACATATCTTATGTCGACAGTCAGCCATAGTGTTGGCTAACATCCACGCTGCTGTCCTTGGGTCGGTGGCGTCTGTCCTCACCAAGACCACTTCCAGCGACATAAATGGTGGTGTGAGACAGTAATCTCTTAGCTCCCTGCAGGGAGCCTTCTAGCTGCCCCCATTCCCAGGTTTGCTGGGGTCCTATCCTGAAGTTGCCTGGGGCTTGCCTGGTCCTAGGCAGTGGTACAGTGAAAAAAAGCAGCAAGGAGTTGTGTGGCACTTTAAGACTAACAGATTTATTTTTTGCATGAGCTTTTGTAGGAGGAGAGCCACTCTGGGGCTTGCCTGGTCCTCAGCAACAGTGGGTGGCTGTCCTGCCCCACTGCCAGGGACTCAGGCAAGGCCCTAGCAGCTGCAGCCGCACTGCTGCCTGGGACCCTGACAACAGGGCTGTCCCGATGCAGGAACGGGCCCAAAGCAAAGTGGGCATTAGAGGCCCCACTCCTTCTCCCCATGCTATAGGTGGGGAGATGGGTCAGCCCAGAAGTCAGGATCCATGCTCCCACTCCACCCTTTGCCTTCTGTTTGCTGCTGAAGCCAGAGGGCAGGGGAGCAGACAGCGTAGTAGTGGTGGTGGGGGGCCAGCAGCGTGTTGTCCATGCTACCCTGCTGGAGGTGGGGCAGCACGGGGCCCATGGAACCAAGATGGTGGCCCCACTTGCTCCCCCAGGGATGGCCCTGCCTGGCAAGCCTGGCGTGGCTGCAGCCAGATACCCCAGTACTCTGTTAGCAGTGAAGCTGACAAGTATGACAGCTCTTCCACCTCTCTGAGGGGACACAGTGTCTACACTGACACTGTGGTGTCGTAGCTCTGCCAACAAAAGACTTATGCCTCTCGTTTAGTTGGTTTTATTTTGTCAGCAAAGAAGTGAGTGTAGTGCAGACACTAGGATTGTTTGTCAACAAAGGCTGACTCCCATTGGCCAAACTTACTAGCATGTGCAAGGCCTGAGTGTGTGCTGGGTTCCCGACAAAGAAGGGCCCTGGGTTCCCCAATCAAAATTGCCTGATCCAACAGAGTGTCCTAATGATGGTGTGCTGGGGTGTCCCAATCCCATATTGGGCCAATGTGGGTAGCCCTGCTTGATATGCAGGGCCCCTAGTGACAGTGACAAGAAGGTTAAAATGAACGGTATCAGCAAGAAAGCTGACGAAGGAGAGTTATGTGATGAAACTCATCAATAAAGACAGTCAGTTCAGTGGCAGAATTTTACAAAGACTGAAATGGGCCTGCATGTCCTAGGCTCTGCCTTGGAACACTACATTGCACCTTCTCATGTGACTTGGAATCGGCACTGTATGAAAGGGGCTTTCAACCTTTCCTGATGACTGTACCACTTTCACGATTCTATAACTGAAGTGAAACTTCCAAATCAAGCTACTTGCTTACAAAATCAGACATAAAAATACAAAAGTGTCACAGCATGCTATTACTAATAAATGGCTTACTTTCTCACTTCTATCATTATAAAATAAATCAATTGGAATATAAATATTGCACTTATATTTCAGTGTACAGCATACAGAGCAATATAAACAAATAATTTTCTGTATGAAATTTTAGTTTGTACTGACTCAGCTAGTGCTTTTTATGTAGACTGGTGTAAAATATAGAAACAAATATAAAATGTAAAAATAGGCAATTATCTAAATAAGTTAATGTACCGCCCATGTATTCCCAGAGTACACATACCACTGCTTGAGAACCACTATTCTGAAAACTGTGAGGTGAGTCAATATTAAAAGGGGCCTTTTTACTCCACACTTAGAACATTTTATATGTCTTTGCCCATGAAATATGTGCTGTCTGAATGCAACCTTATAAGTACTGCCCAGCTTAAGTAGCATTATGTTTAACAACAGAGCGCCATGCGTTTCCTTACTTCTGTTGGTGTAAATTACTCAATCCTGGTCTACAATACAGAATTAGGCTGACACAAGGCTGTCAGCATCAACTTAACTCTCTAAGCATCTACACCAGGGGTTCCCAGCCTCTGGCCCGTGGGCCAAAAGTGGGGGCCCCTGGCGAGGAGGGAGGAAGGCATCAGCCAACTGGGAGGAACCGGGAGCAGAGCCCACTGGAGAGAGCTGGGCCAGGGCCATGGCCGATCAGCCCAGTGCCCAGGTGAGGGCCTGGTGGGGGCACCCATTGCAGTCTCCAAGTGGGGCAGGACGCCTGTGGGGAAGGGACCCAGATCAGAGCTGGCTTGCAGGGAGCGCTGCACTGGGGCAGGTTCGGGCTAAGCGGGGCCCAGTGCTGCTCACCTTGATACACTGGGAGCAGCAGAAGGAAGAAGCTCACATGTGCCTGGGGCCAGGCTTGTTTGAGACCCCCCAACATTGGTGCAGCCCCTTCACTTTTTTTTTTTTTAAGATTTTAAAAAACCTTTTTGACTGGAGGACCACATATACAATTTTTACAACCCTGAAGGGCCACCAGGCTATTTAATTAAAAATTGTATTTGAATTTAATTAATTACATTTTAATTTAATTTTAATTTTAATTAAATAGACTGGTGGCTCTTCAGCGTTGTAAAAACTGTATTTGTGGCCTTTGAGACCAAAAGTTGAAAGCCACTGATCTACACTAAAATGCAGCTCCCACACTACACCAGCATAATAACTCCACTTCTGAAAGAGGTGTAATACTTTAGTTGATGTAGTTAGGTTGATGCAGTGCCAGTGTAGACCCTGTGTTGCTTACATTGACTTCGGCTGCCTTTCAGAAGCAGTTCCACAATGCCCCAGACTGACAGTTAAATTGGTGCAAGTGCTCCTGGTGAGGATGCACATTGCCAACACAAGGAGTGTAGAAAGGACGTGCAAAAGTAGTTTAATTTCTGCAGTGACTGTAAGTTGATGCAACTTAGGCTGACTTAATTTGCCCTGAATGTAATTTGCATTTGCAGGATGCACATCCGCACACCCATTAGTTATGATCTATGTAGCTTTTCTGTTCATTTTTGCAGTGTAATTGTGTGGCATGATACCAATTAAGCCATGCAAGGTTCCCTTTTGAATGTTCTGCTGTATCGTTATGGTATCATGTTTCCTGCAGCATCATGTATATGCACATATGTGAAGCTCGTTACATGGCTCTGGGGGTAGGGGAACAGCCAGAACTCTCTTCCAGCAGCATGTAAACAGCCAACGCTATAAGCAAGTACCTGAAGCAGAGAACAAAGACAATGTAAATTGAGGTCCCAGGATCAGACGGAACATAGGGATTACCTGCACCCAGAAAGGGAGGGAGGCTGAGAGAAGACTGAAAACAAGTACAGGCACTTTGAAGGTGAGAAGCCGCTGCCTTTTGGCCAGAGAAACACAATTTTGGAAGCAACAAAAACATTTTGGGGCCTACCCACGTGGCCAGGAAAGCCTAAGCTGCCTAAACACCGCCAGGAGCCAGTCTTATTGATAAGAATAAGGAAAATAGTCCAAAAAGTATGCTTGGAACAGTGTTAACAGTTTAGCTTGCATCTTATACCTTTGATTTGACTTATGGCTACTTCTGACAGCTTTATTAAATGATTGTGTATAGATTTGCTATATACTCACTTAAAATCATATTCTAATTGATAAACTAGTAGTAGCTTTATCTAAAGCTATGTGGACTTTAGAGGGCATGAGTGAGGGAGGTTGGGCATGATCCATTTAAACGATAAATGGTGCCAAGTTCCAAAGGGGCAGCCGTGATAGTTTATAAATAAATTTATATATTGCAATAAATAAATTTGTTAGTCTTTAAGTGCCACAGGACTCCTTGAATGTTAAATGGATGGACATGAGCTGATGGTGATTGGGGGTGGCTCTCAATCTCTGTATGATGGGAGTTCATGGGGTGGTATCTGGGGCTAATGGGTGCCCACAGGGGACCATCACTTGTGAGGACTGAGGGCACATACCCACTGCCTGGGACTAATTACACCCAGGAGGAAGATGTGGACTGACTCAGGAGTGAGTAGTTACCTAGCAAAGCAGGGTAAGTCAGGGTTCAGGAGTGGAGTCTGGTGGTGATGGGGTTTTACAGTGACACAGCACACCAAATTCTGGGAGCAGCTTGTCACATTTGCCCTTAGTGCAACTTTAACAAGAAATTCTAAACTTTTCAACATCCCCATATAAATCAGTAATGATCAATAATGCTTCAGGTCTGTGAAGAATAGAAATGTATAGTTGAATGAGAAATAACCTAAAATCTCTAATGCCAGAAAACTGTACGTTTACAAAAAAGACAATTATTGTCCGTCTCAGCTAGGTTTTGATATGCTTATCATCATAGCCTCTTTGTAAATAGATGATACATGTAACAGCCTCAGGCAAGTGGTTTACCCCTTTCAGTTCCCCAGACAACTGTGACAGATTTTCCTTCTTTCACTGATGCTTTTATGATGGATGTGGGAAAGATAAAGTGAAGTGAGATTTACGCAGTAATATGAAGTCAGTGAGATTTATGCTCATTCTATCCTGTTCTGCTGTGGCATTCGAAATCCTTTGACCTGTGATAAGCAAAGTACAAACTCCTGATCTTCCAAGTTTTACTCAAAACAAAGTTTAAAGTTTTATTTAAAATTTTAAATGTTTAAATTTCATTTTGCTAGTTTTTTGAATGAACTGACTTTTATTGTTTCATGGCATTTTTTTTTGATGCCTCTACCCTGTTTAGGGATCAGTAATTTTAAAATGACCTTTTTAATTTCAAAGTAGAAAAACATTTTGACTTTGAAAATCCCAAGTATACTGTTGATTCAAGAAATGAGAGTTGATAATAGAAAAACAAACATCCCAATCCTCCTTCTCTCCCCCCAACAAAAAACAAAACTCTGTAAATGGAAAATGTTTTCACAAATATTTTTATTTGGGGGGATAATAATACCTTGATGGGTAAAAGGCACATGTGAAAAATATAGACCAGCATTTTTTTCCTTGTGGTTGATGGTTTCATAGGTTCATACCTATCAAGGAAGTTCCTTATGTCAGAGAAAGTGTCTTTGAGGTAACTGATGGGTAGTTTAGTTGCATAAATGGCCTTGAAAGTAGGAGACTTGGATTCATTAGTAATGGGCATGCTGTAAGAATCAGAGTGTAATGGAATCAAGATTTTGACTTGTCGTACAACAGCGTCACGTGCGGTGTGCTGATGAAATTAATCTGCTTGGCAAGGCATTCACTACTTTTCTCCCCTCAAGAGTAGGTTGGAGAGGTCCTCAACCCCCAGTATGTTGGCCAATAGAACCAAAGTGTTAAAATCTTTAAAATGGTCTCTTTGAGGATGGAAGCACCCTCTCTTTCTTCCTGTCTCTCTCTTTGGTTCTCTCTCTCTCTGGGAATCTAACAGCAAGACAAGAAGAGATGACTTGAGCAGTGGTTATGGAGAAACACCAGAGGCTCAGGTTGGCCCTGCAGGCAGAAAGCTGAAAACTCAGAGGACTGAAAGGACTCACAGGAGCACAGAGGCAGCAGCCTGCCATGGATCATAAGGGCATCATAACAGGAAATAAAACGTAGCCAGGATGCCCAGACACAATGGACTTGCCTGAGGAAAGGGATCAGTGTGACCATCTGATCATGCACTTAGGGAAGGACCTGCCATGTTTGTAAAGAGGCAAGGACAAGCCATAAATGTGTGTGCTGTAGGACAGAGATTGGAGCTGGGGGGATGGGGGGGCAGGGGGAGCAGTATGGCAGTTGGTGGTGTGAGGACAATGCAGAGGTGAGCTCAGCAAGACAACAGAATGGCTCTGAATTTTGGCAAATGAAACCTCCACCCCAGTAGTGAATTGTCCTTTGATAATGGACAGGACTATAAGGAGCACTCTAGTTACTAGGCTGGAGAAGCACTGTGGGACATGGTTTGCTGCTATTGGGTTGAGGATAGGAACTGTTGTGTTTAGCTTTGAAGCCACTGTATGCATTCACACTATTCCTTTCTTCCAGATCTTGAAAATAATCCTTTCATCTGAGCCATAGGTTTGGGCATACTCCAGCAGCCCTATTAGAGTGGGGCCAATTCTACCATTATTAATTATTTACTAAGCTACAGTGGCTTGTATTACGATTGCTACCTGTAACATAAGCAAGGTAATGCTGTGTTCAAGTACTTTGCTATATTCAAATAGAGACATCTTTGTTGTGCAATAATTTTCTAAAAGACCAGACAAATTGGAGGGAGTTCAGAGAGCACTATAATCCATAAAAGGTTTTAAAAATAACAAGTTGGAGGAAATGTTGAGGACTATAAATGTTCAATATAGATATTGGGATTTAAAACAAAAAAGGCTGAAAGGAGACATGATGACTCTCTGAAACATAACAGGATGTTGTAAAGGGGGCAAGGATCAATTGTTGTCATTAATCAATGAAGACAAAACTAGAAGTAATGGGCTTTGAGTGCAGTTCTGCTAAAAAGATTGCTGTGTTCAGATGGCACCTGTCTTTTCGAAATGTATATCCACTCAGCTTAATGACAAAAATAAATTTCAATTGCTTTTTACTACAATGATTTCCTAGAAAACTTTATGAAGAAGTTCTCACAAAAATATTCTCCCATTTTCAGTGATTCCCATCCCGAGGGAACTCATGCATATTGTACTCGTGTCTGTTCATTCCTGGGGAGCTTCAGGCACTGAAACAGTCCTCCATCTCTTGCTGCCGGCTTTGTGTCTTCTAGGTAGCGTTACACTGTTTCTATGGCAAAAAGGCAGTATGGACCCAGGAAAGCAGATGAGTGATTGTATGGCACTGACAGCAGAGACATGGGTGGGAGAAATGCCCCAAAATGCAGGGTGAGACCTAGGCCCCAGAACTATGTATGTGCCGTAGGGTAGACAGAACCAGCAAAACAGATGGTGGTGGGAAGGCGTAATGGGGAATATGTGGAGACAGAGAAAGGGGATAGTACAGATGTGATGGAGAAGGACATGAGCAGAGAGAGAGGAGATGATAAAGCAGTAGGGATGGGGGCACAATGGAAAATACAACAAGAGAAATGAGAGGAAAAGACTCAGGAAGTGAGAGGAGAAAGATATTGGGAAGAGAAAAATAGAAGAAAAAATGAGAAGAAAAGCCAGAAAAAAAAAAAAAACAGACATAAAAAAAGCATGAAAATGGAAATGAGCTAGCTCAGTGAGGGAGGTGCATGTGTGTGTACATACATACACATTCACAAGAGAGAGAGAAAAACAAACAGACTGGGTGTGGTGTAGGAAACGCATCGGGGTCTGAAGTGCAGGTGGGGTAACAAGCACCTGCCTGCTACAAAGGGAGAATGCAAAATGGATGAGCACTAGGAATGCATGTAATAGAGAGGAGGAAACCTGTGTGTTTCCATGTCCTCCCACCACCCCCATATTTTAAGAAAAACTTTCTTAGAACCAAGGAGAGAGGGAAACCCTTTTTCTCTTATGAGAAAGGTTGGCATCATCAGGCCCATATTTTCTACTACTAGTATAGCATGGCACAAGCAGATCATAACTGCATCCTGTAGACCAGATGCAAGAATACAAACATAAGTATGTAAACACCTGCTTTCCAAAGAACACTTCATGTTTGTTAATAATTACCATCCAGTGCATTGTAGTGTATATAAGAATGTTATTTATTATTTGCACTGCAATAGCATCTAGGAAACCCCAGTTAGGGACCAGGACCCTATTGGCAAAGTGCAGAACAAACAGACGGTCCTTGTTGCAAGGAGCATATATGCCAAACAAAGCAATGGCAGACCCATCCTAGACAGATATGCAAAGCAGGGTCATAGCTAGAAGAGTTTTTTTGGATAAGCCTGCAAGTTGCTCAGGCTGGCCCAGGTCACTTCATGCCCCAATCATGCGACTGGAAGTGGGCAGTTTGGAAGAGGCTCACATGTGCCTGGGGCCAGGCTTGTTTGAGACCCCCCAACATTGGTGCAGCTTGACAACTGGAGTATCTGGCAGCTTAGTGATTCCCTGGTGGTTGCTTTCCTAAACTTCCTGGTTCCAGTGATGTGACCAGAAGCAGGAAGATCGAGTAGCAACTTGCTGAAAGCTGCCTGACGCTCAGCAGTGGAAGCAATGGATTAGATGGGTCTGCTTTTAAAGTGAGTGGGCTACGGCCCATCCAAAGATATGTTGCTGTTGCAAAATGCCACGACAATTATTAACCACTACAGAGGGGAACTTCTTGGGATCCACTTGTTGGTGTGGTTACTGGATGGGTGACCAAGTTGTTATGCTTTACTGCTCCCATGCAGCTCAAGAGATGGCACTGTCAGATGTACTCTCCAAATGCTCTAGCCTATAATGACTTTTTATATAAGTTGTTCCAGTGTTCCTTTTGATTTAGAGGGAGAATTTGCTTGCAGCGGTGTACCAAGGAGCGGGCAGGAGGGGTATACCGACTGAGTCCACATGGGAGGTGATGGACTAGGAGGGTGATGGCCAACACACTACTTGGGGTAGGAGCCGCTCATAGCCAAAGCACTGGGGCCACATAGGAGAGAGCTGGGGGCAGGGATGAGGCAGGACTGGGAGTAGGGAACAGCTGCCACGCTGCTTGGAAGTGGGGCTGGTGCCAGAGCAGTCCCTGGCCAGCCACTGTGAATGTGTCCAAGGGCAGAATGGCCAGGTCGGCCTGGGGACTGCTGTGCTCTGCCCCTGCACAGCCAAACACCACTGGAGGTTTCACATCTGTCACACGAGCATCAGAACCCCTCTTCCCCTCATCTCCTGGCAAGAAGGGGAGCAAATGCCAGCATTGGCTTCCAGGTACTGAAGACCAATGGTATGCCACTGTTGTCTTGCTAATTAAATCAGGATGTTGTGAGAGGCTTTTTGGTCAAAAGTTGTCCTTTTTTATATATAAAAAAAAGTTTAAAACCTTCAGTAGTTCAAAAAAAATGAATGAAAATGATTATTTTGTTGTAGCAATTTTACTGGCAGGGGAGGAGAGAATAATTTTCTAAGCTGCTGATAGTGTGTTATTTAAATAAATCCAACATTTCATGAAACATTATAATAAAATAAGTGGACTGCACTGTGCTTAACTAGCACTTTCTGATCAGGACAAGTAATATTTCTTTGTCTCTGTCCTGACTTTTGAGATTAGGATATTAAAGGCTTGTTTATACTATGTTAACACAGTGCTCAGTTCATTGTTCATAGGCTGCACTTTTGAGTGAATATCTGAGTCAGACGAAGCAGATAAATAATTCAATGCAATTCAGATTTACTCATGCAGGTGAATAAGTCTGAAGCTTTATATTTAGTTTATGTTTCTAGGCCACTAAATTATAGTGTAGAGACACAACTTCTGCATTTGATCTTGTTCCACAATATGCTCTGCTAGTTTTTTTTTCTGTATTCAGTGTTGCATTCAATAAGCAACAGTGAGCAATAAAATAGCACCTGCAGTGCAGGAGAGAAGAAAATCATATGTACTTAAGTGCTTACTGAGCACTTAAGGGAGGTTTTTCAAGGTGCACTTTGGTTCCCACTAAACATCAGCAGGATTTGCGAGCACTTCATTCCCGTATGTGCCTATCACAGAATGGACTAGCCTTCAACTGGAGCTGGGCTCAGTTCCATTAGCTGCCTCCCTGGGCAATGTGCTTTGAGGCAGAAAAAAAGGGGTCTGCTCCACTCAGTAGGGAAGAGAAACCCACAGGGAGAAGGAAGATTAAGTTGCTCTGCAGGAGATTCGGGTCCAGAGAGAACTAGAGGAAGGCTACAGTAGAATGAGATAGATAAAAGAAAGCTTTAAGAGACTCTCCCAAGGAAGAGGCCTGAGAGCAAGACACAGACAGCCCCAGCAAGGCTAGGAGACAAGCCAAGGTCGGAAGTGGCTCAAGGATGTGTCCCAAAGGTCTGAGTAGTTGAACCTTTGCTGCCTGACAGAGTATCCTGGGACCAGAAAGCAGAGTTGAGGTAGGGCCGGATTCCCTTGCAAAAACCTCAAAGAAGGTGGTATGAAAACCCCTTGACACCAGTGACAGCGTTAGAGCCTCGAGTCAAGCTGAAGACCCAGTGCGAATTTATTCGACTTTAATGTGGGTTTGTTTAATTGGCCCTTTTTATTTTCCCATCTGGAAGCAGAGCAGGGGGAGACGTATGCTTTGGCCAGAGGACTAAATGATTCAGAAGCACTGGAATCAGCCATTCAAAATCAGGAGATCAAATACTTTGAGTATGTTGGACCACTAGGGGAGATACAAAGTAAACTAGAGTGGGGAAACTGAAGCATATGAAACCAGTATTGAATGCATAAGGTGTTTCTTTCATAGTGCCTTTCAAAATTGCCCCTTAAAACAGCTTATAGTAATTCATTTATTAGTGAGTACTATTTAGTATGAGTAAAAGCGATTTGAGGTTATCCTATCTAAACTGTGTTAAAATTATGAACCATTAAATAAATATAATTTAAGTGCAGTAAAAGACCAGATCGTAAAATGGGAAAAATATTTCTATGGGAAAAATATACAGTGAGTTTTAGTTACTGTTCATGAAAATTTCATTTAAAAAAATGCCTAGACCACTGTATGGACTGACATCGATGTGATACACTATGTATCTTAATTTTTAAAAATATGTATATATTTCAGTAATCATAAAAGTGAGTAGGTAGATTAATGGACTGGTAATTGTACAGGAGCTTTGCACTCACTAGAATAAGTAGTGAAAAAAAGGCTCATATCTACAAAGGGATTTAGGTACTTAAACCTTGGATTTAGGCATTATTGTAATTCACAGAACCCCTGCTCAGCTGATGCCTAAACTCTAAAAGTTCTATAGGTACCTGATTTTTCTTGCTCTGGGCATGTGCATTGCTGTTTCACTCCAGGGTAAGTCACGTGAACACCTTAAAACCCAGAACTATCCTCAAACCAGGGATGATTGGTTTTCCCCTGCCTGTTTTGCCTCAGACACAGCACATGCTTACTTTCCCATAAAAAGGTGAAAACAAAACTCCTACTACACTTAGTGACAACTAGAGACAAGCAGATGCTTCAGTGCTTTGATGACTCAAGTCATGAATGGCATGGACACTGGACTTCTTGCCCCAGTTCAACTAGTCAAAGGCATGCTGCCTTAGTGGTTTAGTGGTTTGCAATTGTGGTCTGAGGTCTCTAGTCACATTTTTAGGGATCCACAAACAAAAAAGGTTGAAAATCACTAGTGTAGGGAATACATGCCCTCTGGATTAAATACATCTCTTCAGTCTCCAGGGCGATCAATCTAGTGTTTTTCATAAGTATCTTAAATCATTTGAAAAGTCTTTAAACATTACAGTAAACCCTGAGGTTTTCTACAGACCACACATTAATTAGCTCACTCCTTGAGCATCAGCAAGCAAACTGAGTGCTTCCAGAGGTCCTTGGCTGGAAAACAAAATAACTTCTTTTGATTAACTCTCCATTTCTAAGTAATGATGGGCTAGGTGACTTCAAAGAGCTTCACATGATTTTAAGTTTCTTAATAAACATTAATATTGGTTAACCTGACATCTCCTTCCAAGAGGTAGGTGTGTGGAGAAGAAATCTGTGGGCTAGCAACTATAGCCCCTCTACATCCAGAAAAATGAAACTTTGTAATTGAGGTTATCTCTGCAAATAAAAGGGCTAGCAATGTGCTTGGGATTAGCTTTGTTGTTTAAGGAGTGCCAGACATTCAAGGGAGCCATAAACTCCCTGGGTCCCATGTGGTGGGCCCATATGTTGTAACTTGGTTCTTATTCTTCTCTCTCAGTGTTTGTAATAAAAATTCAGTATAAATATTTGTAACTAAAAAAGATTTTGTGTCTGGCAGAGCTGTGGAAACATTTCAAGCAGCATAGCACACCGTGAACCAGAACAGGTATGACTAGGCCTAAGCAAAGCTGTTAACCCACAGGCATGCACAGTGACTTACTGAGTTTCTGCCAGGACCTTATCATTTCTGAATCTGGCCCTCTCTCTTGTGATGAGGTGTCCTCACCTGGGACTCTCAGACAAGTTTGGTTGCCATTCCCTTTTCTCATCTATTGTGGGAGGGAGTATCAGAGAGGGACACTGCTTTCCCCAAACTCTGGTATCTAGCTCTCGGTCTTGAGGGGTCTTTAAAGTACCAGTGCCCTCGCAGGATCTTTAGGATGCAGAACTGAGAGTGACATCCCTTCATATAGTAACATGAAGGGGAAAACCCTTCTACTGTCAGTGCCGCTGCTACTCTAAGAGGCAAGGGTGGATAGCATCTACTAGGCGTTACTACTGTCCTTAAGCAAATCCACTGAGGATGCAGGCATATGTTGGCATTTGCGTTGCAAACTCTCATGATTTCATCATGACTCTCACAATAATTACTGTTTTCCTTAAAGCCCCAGCTCTTGGAGTCAGGTGGATAGATGAAGGAAGAAAGAAAAGGTAAGTCTCTAGTCCTTGTGGCTGTGTAGAAAGCTTCAATGTGTGGCCCATATTCACCCTAAAGGCTCCAAAAGTAGAAGGCAAATGAAAAGAACTCCACATCTATTATTTTTACATAACCTCATTATTTTAAAGCCAATCTCATGATTTTTGGTGAGTCTGACTCATGAGTTTTGAATATTTGGGGTGGGCAAGACTGGCCCTTTGAGACTGGAGAGATGATACTCAGCCCCTTATTAGAGAGGTCAGGCCAGAGCCATTCCTCCAATGATAACAAATCAGCAGGCACTGTACAAATACAGAACCATAAAACAGTTTCTGCTTCAAAGAGATTACAAACACGTGCTTCCTTTAATACCTCTCAAGGCATCTGCATAGGTACTCTTGAATTATTGTCACTCCCTCATGATCGCATACCTTCACCTTCTCTGAGAGGGGGTAGAGGGATGTTGGAAAGTGCACCTGAAAGGGGCTGGCAGTGCTTGTGGCTAGAGTGTTGGGAATCAGGCTACTAACTGCATTAAATTAGTACTGTGCTGATGGTTTTACCCTGCAGAATAGGCAACAGCCCACCTCCACTCCATTGTTCTATTCTTCCCATGAGATGGTTTTAGTCATTTGGGTCCCGATCTGTAAAAGTATTTAGGCATCTAACTCCTATTTAGGATCTGGACCCTACTCACCAATCATTAAATTAGTTAATGCTTGCATGTATTTTTAAGGCAGAAAGACTTCTATAAGTGCTATTGCAAATATTGTTTGTTTTCATTTATGATTAGTCCCTAAAGTACAGTTGATAAGATTTAATTATTTCAGCAGTAATCAGTTGTTTAACACTCTTACATTATGCATGCTAGAGTGTGACTAGTGTAATTAGATTACTTAATTAATTAATCTGGACATTATACATCAACGCAACCCTATAAGCAAAGGAAATTTCTATTTATCTTGTATACCACAAAATTAACAATCCATTCAGAAACCTATCTCATAAGGGATGTAATTTATATGCAGAAGAACTTGGAAGGATAAAAATTCTACCTGACCCTTGTTCATATTTGTAAAAAATTGCTTTGCTGAGCAAAATCTCCAGTTACTATATCAATTGCATATACCAAAGTCTAGAGATTCATGTGAAAGAGATTTAGAGGAAGAGATGAGATTATAATGAACTAACCTAGGAAACATGCATTCCAATATAGTGTATGGAATAAATGCTATGGATTGAAGATCTGCCGGATTGGAGGAGGGGACAGAGTGAAGCAATCTAGCAAAACCTCTAAGGGGACTATATCAGTGGTTCCCAACCAGTGTGCTGGGGCACACTGGTGTGCTGCAGTAACACCCAAAGTGTGCCGTGAACATCCCTGAGAGCTGGAGTTAAAATTCCTTCCCTGCTCAGCCCAGCCACACGGGCTGTGCAGGGCTGGAAAAAGGCAGGGGTTAAAGTAAGCAGGAAGGCACCAGAACACAGTTTCAGGGACCCCTATTTTAGGCAGACAGCCTTCTGGCCCCCCTAAAAATAGAGGAAGGCACTGGAATGCGGAGTTCCAGGGGTCCCCCTAAAAATAGCAGGAGCAGCCTGAACGCAGCATTCCAGTGGCTCCCCTTAAACCCTGCTCCACCTTAGGCCCAGCCAGCAGAGAGCTGCGGGAGGCTGGGAGAGTGTGACTCTCCCCCTGCAGGGTGGAGCAGCTTGTGTCAGCCAGCCTGCAAACAGCCCAGAGGGCGGGGGGGGCTGCTGGGGGTTGTGTGGGGTAGGTGTGTGTGTGTAGCAGAGGTTGGTGGGAGTGGATGTGTAGCAGAGAGTGTGTAGCTGGGGTTGTGGGGTGGCTGTTTGGTCAGGGGTGTGTGTAGCTGGAGGGTGGAGTAGCTGTGTGGGGATGTAGCAGGGGGCTGGAGGCCTAGTTCTGGCCCCCGCAGTGATGGGAGGGTCCATCACAGACAGCAGGGGGCTTCGGGAGGGGAGGACGAGACCCACTGGGGTGGGAGGGAGCAGCAGTGGGGTAAGGATTTGCCCTGGGTGGCAAAGAACCACTGTGGAGAAGGGGGAAGTGGGTGCTGCGCCATGCTCCCATGCCCTACCTTCCCACTTCCCAGGTTCCCCCTGCCCCCTCTACAAAGCCACTCTTGTTCTCCCTTCCTCTCTCCTCTCTTGCCACCCTTGTGCTGGTCACCCTCATGGCTGCCCTTGTCCTCTTTTGCCACCCCTGCCCTCCTCTGCTCCCCACACTCACTCCTGCCACTGCACACGACTCCTGACCTCACCTGTTTTGCCACCTCTGCTCTGCTACCTCTACTACCTCACATAGCAGCGTTTCTGAAAGTGTCATGGTTCACGAATATTTGTAAGGAATTTAAGTTAATTTGAATATTAATGAGTTTTTTAATAGTGGCATGCCTCGAAAAATTTCGAGGTATCAAGGTGTGCCATGGCAGAGAAAAGGTTGGGAACCACTGGACTATACTGTGGAAGTCTGCTGTATTTGTACTTGTTTGAATATTCTCTGTCTGGTAAATAATGGAAAACTTCATTTTAATATCATATCAAAATATTCTGAGGTTTCATTTTCCACAATGAAGTAGATCATCCAGTACAGCTATCAGATAAAACAGTGGTTTTCAACCTGTGTGCCACAGCATGCTGGTGTTCTGTGAGAACTCTCCAAGGGTACGTCTACACTGGAGCCTTAAGTCGACTTAACCTTCCTTAAGTCACCCTAAGAAGCACTCTGGTGACATTTGGAATTTATTAAGTCACCTTAAAGGCTTCCTTGAGTCAACTTAATACCACCACCTGTTAAGATTGACTTAATGGTTAAGTCAACCTTATTAAGTTGACTTAAGCAAATGTAGACAGTTAAATTGACTTTATTAAGTCGACTTAAGCTAGTGTGTACCAGTGTGGACGTGGGTGGTTGGGACTCTGTAAGTCGACTTAACAGGAGTGTGGACGCTCTAAGTCCAAATTAACAAGGTTGACTTTAAGTCAACTTAAAGTCAACCTTGCTAAGTTGACTTAACTGAACCTCCAGTGTAGACACACCCCAAGAGTTCCATGAAATTTTGCTGGAAGTACCTGAGAGCTAGGGCTGGACCAGGGCCATTTTAAATCTCCTGTTTCACATAGCTGAGGCATGAGGACTGAGCAGGGCAGGAAACATAAAACACTGCTGCAGGCTGCCAGCTGTGGTGAGTGTGTGGGCAAAGGGTTGGTAGGGAGGAAATGAGAGCTGAGCCGCCAGGCACTGTGTTGTACTGGGGGAAGAGGAGGAAACTGGGTCCTGCCAAGCACTGGGAGGACCAGGGAAGTGGGCACTGCGATGGAGGAGGTGCTGAGAAGGGGAGCTGGATCAGGGAGCAGCAGACGTCAGGTGCAGGACAAGGGGACCCCCAAAGGATACAGCTGCCTTGGGCAGCATGAGCTCCTGGTGGGAAAGGGTGCCATGCAAGGGAACCACACGCATGAGGTATTGGAGGGACCCATGAGGGAGCCATGGCACTGTGGAGGAGGGTGCCATGGGTGACACGAGGTGCCAGAGGGAGGGGATGCCATGCAAGGGGGCTGTGGGCATGAGAGATCTGTAGGGAGAAGTGGGTGTGTGCTGTGGAATTGTTGTCTCATTGAAGTGTGCCATGTTACTGAGAAGTTGGGAATCCCTGAGATAAAAGGCAATATTACATTGCTGGAGAAGAATTCTGAGTTTGTATTAGTTAGGTAGCAGTTTTACTCTCTAAGAATGTATTTGTGCCTCTGTAGCTGTCTACTATTTCTGTCTTGCTCTTGTAATACATTAATAAGATACAGAATATGTTATTTCAGTGCAGTGTATTGTCATACTGTCTGGGTCTAGGGGACTGTTTATGATTATTTTTCATATCAATATTTCATATTTGCAATAGTCCATATGTGATATGACATGCTTGGTATCAATAGAAAGGCAGTAATCTGCTAGCGATGATTATACGGTTTATATGTAGATAGCATATCTGTATTAGAAATTAGGAATCTATTTGTTTTATGTGTGTTCCAAGTGATTTGATTCTAAGGCAATCCCAGACTGGGTGTCTGCAAAAACATTGTCTTCCTGATGGTGCATCAAGCGAACTCCCAGGTAAGTGGGCATAGGACCATAATCGGCAACACAGGCTCAGTGGGCCACCTGTGGCTCCGTGACTGTCCCTTTCTGGCTCCCTGGCAATCTCCTCTAGGGAGCCAGGTGTACTCCAGGGATGCCAGGCTGCAAGGAGGGCTCCCAGCTGGCCCCAGAATCAGGGCCAAATAAGGCAGCTCCTGGCCAACACAGGCCCCCCACTTCCAGGGCGCCAGGGTCACTCCCACCCCCTACCACAACTGCATGAACCTGAGGTGGCTCAGCAGCTGTGCTGCAGCCCCTAGTGCCGGCAGGGGTGTGTGGGTAGGCAGCCCTCCCTTTCTCCTTCTGTCCGTACCTCCCTGCACTGGTGGGGCAAAGCAACACTGCCCTGCCTACACCCAGCCAGCCGTCCCTCCCAAGAGAGGCTGGCGGGAAGCTGGGCTTGCAGGGGTGGAGTCCTGGAGCAGCCTGTTTCAAAGAGTTCAGACAGCTCCGCCCCCGGCCACCCTAGGGTGAACAGGCTGAATCCTGGATCTTGACTGGGGGTGAAGCGACCTGAACTCTTCAGAGTGGGCAGCTCCAGGGCCCCACCCCTACAAGCCCAGCTCCATGCCAGCTGTTCTGCTCCCTCCCCTTGGGGAGGCACGGTCAGCTGGGGGTAACGGGGAGCAGTGCTCCACCCTGCCAGTGGAGCAGAGGGAGGGAGGAAGGGACAGCTGTCCGCACACCCCCCAGTACTAGGGGCTGTGGCATGGACACTGGGCCAGCTCGGGCTCAGGCAGTTGTGGTGGGAGGGTGGGGGGAAATGGCTCTTCTCCACTTTTGGGTTGCCCTGACACCTGGCCTAGGAAGAAACCTGTTTGACCAGTCACCCAGACTGACCATGTGACTCAACTCCATATTTATTTGGCAAGGACTCTGAGAGCATGGGAAAGCAAAAGGTGATAAAAGGCAGTGGTCGCATCTCCATTGAGTCTTCAGTCTGCAAGATGCAATCAACATTATCCTCTGGAACTACTCTGCTGCACTGAACAATGGACTAGGACCCACCCAAGTGCTGGGTGTATGCCAGAGGAATTGGCTAATTTACAAACTACAGATTCTTCAAGGACTTGCTTTCTGTGGACTCTAAATCATTTGTATGTATGTGATTCACTTAGACCCTTTAACATCTCTAACATTTTGCTTCTTTTCTTTTATATTAAACCTCTAGTTGTAGTTACTAAAGGATCGGCTGGCAGCGTGCTATTTTGGGTAAGGTCCAAGGCTATGTTGTTCTGGGTGGTGTGGCTGACCGTTTGGGTCAGGAGAACCTATTTCTTTAAGAGACCCAGTGGCAAGGTGGGTACCAAGGGAGCTGACGTGCAGTAAAGGAGACTGTTTCTATTTTGTTATGCTTGGTGATGACCAAAGTGGGGAATCAAAAGCATGTTTTGTTCCCGAATGAGAAACTGGTTTAAGTACCACCCATCAGTGGTTAGGGGGTTTGGCCCCTGGTTTTGCAGCTTGCCCTGATATTGGCACATTCAGAAGGTTATCCCAAGAGGCCCAGGTTACAAGTTACTGAAAAGGTTGGGACCCACTGAGATATAAGGCATTATTACATTGCTGGAGAAGAATTCTGAGTTTGTATTAGTTAGGTAGCAGTTTTACTCTCTAAGAATATATTTGTGCCTCTGTACCTGTCTACTATTTCTGTCTTGCTCTTGTAATACATTAATAAGATACAAAATGTGTTATTTCAGTGGGGTGTATATTTAGTGAGCTAGCAAAATCCAAAACAGTCAAACGCAACTGCATAGCTTTCTCATAAAGGAAAAACAGAAGAATGAGTATGCCCCAAAGAAAATCAGTTTACAATCTCAGACAGTAGGTTCAGATACCCAAGAGACAATTTAAATTAGTTTAAAAGGGGAAACAGATGCAGGGCTGTTGTAGGACATTCTTCTCTCTTAGTACTACAGGAATGAGTAAATTCCAAGGGAAAAATGAAATCGGGCTAATACATACCCTGGTAAGTGTTTCATATTAACTGTGCTGTGTATGTTGTCAAAGCTATAAGAACAAAGCTGAGGTTACTTTTCATTGGAGAAAATATAGAGACAGAGACAGAGTGTTGTTTGGGATTTTGGCTTTGATTTTTAGTCACTGTAGTGAGGGGATGTGGTCTCCCTCCAAGAACGACAGGAAGGAACTGTCACTCAAGCCCCAGAAGGCAGGCTCGGAGACGCCCCACCCACTGTACCGAAAGCAGAGGGGAGGGAACAGGACAGAAACAGGACTTACAAAGGAGGAGCTCTCCGGGTCAGTTGGTGGAAGGTGGCTGAAAAAGAAGATCTCTCCCTTGGTGCTGGGATCCAAGCCTGATTGCCACCTTGAGGCGGAGCTGCCAGGGTTGCCTACTGGCTGGAGCCCAGAGACCCTGCTGGAGCTACCTGGGCCCTGTCTGTTAAAGGAGCTGTCCAATGCCAGAAACACCAAGGACATTCTTGGACTGCTCCTTGCATCCTACCTCAAGAAAATAGGCTATGACCTGGACCAAGGCACGGGGAAGAGAAAGTAGTCCAGGGACAGCTGACCTTAGCCTGGCTGTGCTCAACCCTGAGCACCACTCAGTAAGTTTCAGTGGCAGCCTCATTGACTCAGTGGTGAGACACCCTGACGCTGCTAGGGCCTTGGGCTGGCATGCAATGGAGCCAGGCGGCTCTGTGTCTCTCTCCCACTGGAACACAACCACACCTTGACTTATGAAGCTTCAGCAGACTTTAGCTCAGGGGTCTCAAACTCAAATCACCACGAGGGCCACATGAGGACTAGTACATTGGCGTGAGGGCCGCACCCCTGAAACCTTTTCATACAATGATTTTGCAAATTGCGGTAACAATAGTGTCATTGTGGGCGGCTGGAAATCACTTTAGGGGCTGCATGCAGCCTGCTGGCCATGTGTTTGAGACCCCTCTTTTAACTGGCTTGCTTTTCCTGCCCTGCCCTGACTGAGGGCTAGACACTGCTTGCCCACATTGCTGAGGGTTATAGACTATTAATTCACCAGCCCTGCTTGAGAGCCTGGAGCCACAGATGGTGAAGAGCTAATCCCTGGTATCACATATATCCATACAGGTGTGGCCTTCCTCTGAGACTGACAGAGATGGGTAACTACTCTGTGGTCCCCTAGTGTGTGATGGACATCTCTGTACAGCAAGCAAGAATCAAAGTCCACCCTGACTGGCTGTCTCTATCTATCTAGTCAAACAAAAGGGTATTAACTCAGCTACTCGGTGGTAGTGAGACACGAATGAATCACTGGCAAAAATGAGTCAGAGCAACACATAGCCTGGAAAATTCTCTTTTAAAGACTGCTATGGGAATAGTGCCCATGGCCCTGGTTGAAGAAACATAGATGGTGCGGGTAGCAACCAGAATAAGGAAAGATCAGTTAGGAGCTGTAGTCATAAGCAGTTTATATTCTGCTCTTGAGTTAACCATAAGGGATGTATTTTACAGCACATTTAAATTAGGGAGAGCTGCATATGTCCCACTTCTATTAGGCTAAAGTCTTGTCACCACCAGCTCCTGTTCACATACACATATCTCTAGCTTTAAACGTGAGCTCAGTGACTGAAATAGTGGACTGAAAGATCATGTGGAATCCTGGCCCTACTGAAATCCATGGCAAAGCTGCCATTTACTCCAGTGTGGCCAGGGTTTTATTTTTGAAACAAAACCTATTTTATTTGAAGACCTTGTTTTCACATAAATGTTCCCAGTGATATAAAGTTGGGGGAGAAATGAGGAGGCTATATTTGCAGAATTGAATGTCTGCAAAATTTTTCCCATGAGAGATCAACATCTCTCATAGGGTATCAAAAATAATAAGTTTTAAGATGCTTTATCTTAAGAAATAGAAGTAGGAAATTTAAAAAGAGACAGAGAGGAGAAATGCTTGGCAGCTAGTTATTGTGGTGAAAATCATCCTGCTTTCCTGTCCTACAAGGGTTCTGCAACCATGAGTTATTTATGTGTCTACCTACCGGGAAGAGAAGAGGGGGGAAAAGGCTATTAATTTTCCCATGGCAAAAACTGGGAACTGTCTGACTGGGCCTGTTTACTTCTTTTCAAAAGCTTGAACTGGGATTTTGAATAACATGTTTCTCACCATTCCTTGCCTCACTCCCAGCAAAAATTGGCTTGATCAGGGAGATACAAAACAAAACAAAAAGGAGTCGTGTGTCACTTAAAGACTAACAGATTAAACAAATGCCAACAAACCTCTTTTCAAAGAAATGGTTGTACAGTCCCGTGCAGCCTACTACGCCAAGGCAAGCAGCAATATAGAAAATTACTTGGCTGCCTTTATTAGCTCTTTCCAAACCAGTCATTGACCTTGAAAAGCAAAGAAACCCTAGCCTTACAGCAAAACAAAAAGGGATGCAGAAGAGCATTCAGCTGCGTAACAGGAAGTTGCAGTGATCTGTGGCTTGATGCTTGGCTTAGATTTAAGGCTTGTCTACATTTAAAATGCTGCAACGTTGCACCACTGTAGCTCTGTAGTGACAGTGCAACGTATGCTGATGGCAGGGGTTCTCCCAAGGGTGTAGGCACTTTGTTTGTCAAAGAGGTGTTAGGTCAGTGAGAGAATTCTCCTACTGAGCTGGTTTAACTCTCACTTGGGATGTGGATTTTTCACACCGTTGACTGACATTATCTACTATACTAATTTGCTATGTGTGCGCGTGATGTGACGAGTAATGCGTGCATGCGCCGCTCCGGTCTCCTGGTAGCGCTGCCTGCCCTGCACTACCATCTCCTGCTGTGCTGTGTGGGCGGTTGTGGATAGGGAGATTTGGGGGTTGGGGAAGCAGCAGGGACTGAGCCCAGTGGTCATCGCATAAAGGCAAGCAAGGCAGGGCAGGGCAGGGCTAAGCTGAGCGGGTCAGAGAGGGCTGGACTTGAAGCCTGGGACCAGTCTGAGGCGAGTCTCCATAGCTGCCAAGGAGTTTCCTGGCCCCCTTGGGCTGTAGGGTTGTGGCAGAGCTGGGGCCAGAGAGAGACTGACCTAGCCCCCACCATGGTGCCCCAATCTGCTGGCTGGGGGACACAGGCTGCATGCCGGACAGGCAGGCCACAGCTGAGGGATTGGGCACAGGGACAGTGACAGTGCCTCCCGCACGGGGCTCTGGGATTCAGGGCACGAAGGTGGGGCCGGATCTCCAGGGGCCGCGAACAATGCTTGGGTTCAGGCCTCGGGGCATCGTCCACTTGCACGCTGCCTGGAACCAGCCCCGGCTCCAGCTGTGCGACGACCCGACCCGCTGAGCTCCACTCCCCGGCCCTGGCCCTGGCCCTGAGCCGTCCGTCCGCTGTGTCATTCTGCGCTGTGCCCCTGCCAAGCCTCGGCTCTGCCCCACAGCGGAGCTGCCTGTGTGAGGGTCCCCCCCCAGTGCCAGCCCAGCCTTTGTCCTCCTGCCCCCTCTTTTTCCTTTACCCCTCATCCCCCTGTGCTCGCCCAATCCCCCTCACCTCTTTGCCCACCCCCTGCTTCTTCCTCACCCTAGTGGCCACCCCCCTTTTCTCAGCCCCCTTCCTCCCTCACCCCAGCACCCCAGTTCATCCTGCTGCACCCACTCTAGTGCTTCTTCCTTCCTCACCCCAACATCTGTCCCCTGTCATCCTGCCCAACCAACTGCTTCTTCCTCACCTAGCACCCAGCCCCCCTTCTCTCTGCACCCCTTTCGTCCCTCAGCGCCCAGGACCCCACTTCTTCCTCCCTCACCCCAGAGCCTGCACCCAGCTCCCTCCATGCCCCGTCTCACCCCACTTCTCACATTCCTGCTCCAAGTCAGCTCTCCCTTTCCTCAACATCCAGCACCCACTCATCCCACTGCTGCTGGCTCACCTCCATCTTCCTCAGCACCAAGTCCCCCCTTCTTCATCCCTCACTCCTGCCCCCTCAGCCATCCACCCCCTTTCCTCATCCCTCTTATTGCCTCCCATAAATGATGGGGAAAAATCAAAACAGACTATTTCATAAATTCTCTTTTGAGTCTTCCAGGTCATTTTTGATGGGTTACAGCTAGTACTGATCTAATTTCCTACTGTAGCCCAGACCTCTTGTTCTGGTTTTTGCCAGAGCTACTCTGTCCTATTAGAAAAGTTCAGAAAGTACTTCTGTGAAATTTCTTCCCAGCGTGACACTGAGTTGCAACACAAAGACAGTCTGATAGTCACAGCATGGCATAAACATGACGCCACCTCTGCTACCTCTTGCCTTTTTAACTCTGCCAGCTGCCTCTGCTTGGACTTGTTTCCTTCTCATCTTCATAAAAGTGAAGTGAACACAAGACAGCTGGTTTAGAAAGCTGTTTCCTGCTCCTCACTACCCAGCTGAAGTGGGCAAAAAAGACTGAAATACAGAGTAGAGGTATGGCTGTGAACTAATGGTAAATGCGCAGGTACTATATGAGAACCAATTACAGATGATGTGTGGTCTGCAAGATTCTATTCAATAACTGCAGATAAAGAAAAAATTCTAAGGAAAATAATTTTTTTAAGAAGTACCTACATGAATGTATGCTTGCTTTTAAAAAAAAAACAAACCCTCTTCCTCTAAGCTTTGGCTGTTCATTTTTCTGCACATCACTTGAACATGGTAATTGTGCATGTACTTGGATGAGAATAACAGAGGCCAGTTATTTCTTGAACTTGTAATTTATTTTTCCTTTCAGTTTGCTGGAAAGCATGAGTTCTTTGCAATCTGCCTAAAGCTGAAGCATTGTTGAAAGAAGCTGATTTAACTGTGCCTAACAGGAGTGTACAGTCAAAAGGGCTTCTCTCTTTTTGACTTGTTTTTACATTTCATTCTTTATAGCCTCTTAAAGTATGGAATGGAAAGCTCTGGTTTTCAAAAGCGGACTTTTATTTTGTACATGCTTTTGAAAATCTGCAGTGGTTTGTTTGTGCACTTTGCACTTGAATAACTACCTCCCTGCATCCAGAAACAGATTTTTAACACTATATGTTATGTTTGCAAGTAACCGGAGGCTGAGTTGAAACACTTCTCAAAATCAGGGCCAAACTGAGTTTTCCTTACTAATGTTGTTTGTAGTGGTGTTGTAGTTATGTTGATCCCAGAATATTAGCGAGACAAGGTGAGTGAGGAAATGTCTTTTATTGTAGTAACTTTTATGGGTGAAAGAGACAAGTTGGTCCTTTCCAAGTTGTCAAAAATTTTCCTCATCTCCTGTGTATGTTTCCTATGGAGCACTTGCCTATGCTGTTCTGCTGATGTCTATTTGCGCTTTTGGGTTTACTTTAGTGTGTTTTATGGCTTATCTACACTGCCCCACAATGCATAGCAAACCAAAATGTTGTTCTCTAACTGCTTTGGGTGGATGTGCTGTCATGAACTAAAAGGTACTTAGTTTGCATTAATGTTGGCCTGTTTGAAGAGCTATCATGCTTCAGTGGCTGGCTGGCTGTATCTCTATCAACATCAGAGCTGTAACGCTCTGTTTCAGCACCCGGGGCATGTTTGGATTGGAACGTGCCCCTTGCAATTAGTGGTGCTTGGGGCTGAGGGTGTGAAACACACCCTTTAATAGAGTGGCTCTATTGAGCTGCTCCGGTGTGCCCGGGGCAAAGCTCCATTCACCCCGCCATAGTTATGGCCCTGATCAACACATCCCGAAAGGGGCCTCTCTCTCAAACACTCCACTCCAGTGGAATTCTTCAAGGCCCTCCTTTCCATGGATACAGATGATGAAAATGTCATCAGTGTAGTAGAGGAGGAGCATTTGGGGATGAGAAGTGAAGAAATGTTGTTCTAAGTCAGTCGTAAAAATTTTGGCATATTGTTAGGTCATGTGGGTATCCGCAGCGATGCTGCTGAAGTTACCATTGCTGAAGCTTTAAATCTGATCACTGAAATTGTTACTCACAAAGTTGAAATAACATTTGTCAGGTATGAAGCTCAGTATTGCTTCTAGTTATTAAGTTTAGAGGAAATCTTTGTTTGCTGTCGGGATTCCTTTTGTTTCATATCAAATGTCTAATAAAAAGTGTATCTTGGGTAGCAATGAAGTTTTACAAAATCAGATTTGATTTGACTGGCCCTGTATTTGTTAGGCTGAAGGTAGTTTCATGTACACCTCTGGGTTTGCTTGCATTACACTCACAGTGTAGTTTTTCGTTTTATTATATACAGTGGAATAAGAGGAAGAAACATGTTCCTTCACTTCTGCCATAATGAATAATGACTGAGAAGAGCAATAAAAGCCTCAGAAAAATAAATGGCAGAAACATGTTAGTTTTTCAAACACATCCAACATTTTTTATCACTCTAATAACAAAATCAAATATATTAAACTTCTGAGGTCCAGCAGTATTGTTTTCTTCAGAGGTAAAACCTTTGAAGATATCTTTAGAGATAAATACTGCTTTGCTTACCTACTACATGTCCATGTTAGGGAGGAAGGATGATTGTGTGGTTGAGTCACTATACTGAATTCAGTTCCCAGCTCTGCAACATTTTCCTGTGTGACTTTGAGCAAGCGATTCAACATGTGTGTCTCAGTTCCTTCCATAAAATCAACTAGAGATGTTGTGAGGAAACTTTTATAAGCAGCTGGCAGGAATTCAGACATGACTGTTATGGGATCCTGTAACAGAGGAGGACGCTCATCTCTTGTGAGTGGCTCCTATCAGTTGGGTGTGACACTGCAGTCTTTGCTGCTCCTGACATCCCTTGTAGGTTATGGCCTTTGCTTGGTATATCTTCAGTGGTTCAGCTGTCTGGCCGATGACTGAATGACCCCTTCTTAAGGTATTCAAGTCCAAACCAAACACAAAAGAGAAGTCTTTCAATCCCTGGACTTACTGCTTCCCTCCTGATGGTGCCTTTTCTCCTCATCCCCTTCTGTATGCCTTTACATTCAGCCCTCTGCTTGGACTTCAAAAAAACCTCATACCCTACTTGGGGCTCAGTAAAGAGCTCAGCTGGAACTGTCAGTCTACACTCAATGGGACCTTCAGCCCTGTTTCTGGGATCCTTTAAATCTAGCCATCTTTCTTGGGTTTTAAAATTAATTGTGTCCATTTGGTGGGGGGTAGGCCACTCCGATACCAACTGGTGGGGGGACCTGCACCTGCCTGCTACTCTGTATCCCTATCTGGGGGCCCTACATAGAGCAGACACAAGCTCTTTCCATTACTTGGGTGCTGTTACAGCCCCTGGGCTTTTTCCAACCTAGTTTCTTTGCCTCTGTCCATTATCTGAGGGCTAGAGTATTCAGATTCTTCCATTCCCAGGATTAGAAAATACAGCCCATCGAGCTCTGGCCCTAGCCAGGAACTGACCTGCTCAGGCCCTGCAGCTTCTTTTACTGGACCTTGCTGGTCTCTGATTGACTGTGCTGCTATTGGCTATGTCTACACTACAAAAGCTAGGTCAACTTTATTAAGTCAACTTAATAAAGTCTGCTTAAAGTCAACTTTAAGTAGATCTTATTAAGTCGACTTAGTGAGGCCACATTGCATTAAGTCAACTTTATAAAGTTGACTTAAATGGCCCTGCTGCACTAAGTCAACTTTAATGGCCACATTGTGTTAAGTCGACTTTATAAAGTTGCCTTAACCCTTCAAGTCGACTTTAAGGGCAGGAGTTATTAAGTCAACTTAATGAGCTCCAAATGTGGCCAGGGCTTTGCTTAAGTCGACTTAAGCCTCCTTAAGTCGACTTAAACTCATAGTAAGGACATACCCTTTCTTTGCAGGCTTGTAAGACCCAACGCTGCTGCTCCTTCTGTGAGGTGGACAGTGCTAGGAGCATGAGGTCTCTGCAGTGGCCTCAAAGAGCTGGGCTCAGCCCATCACAATTCCCTATGAAATAAATAAACCACTAAGCTATGGACTCAGCATTCTGAGGAGACTAGGATTTAGGTTCAGATTTGACAGTGCAGAGATATCTTGAGATCAGCTATTCACATGAGATTTTTGTCTGTTTCTCAAATGGAGATAGAAATTAATGAACAGGCCTTATGCACTTTCTAGGTCTGACCTGGAATGAAAACTGTAGGGAAAGATTTGGATCCACGAGGTCATTTCTAAAATCTTTCACCCAAAATTGGAAAAGGCTCAGATATAGAGTTCGTGTGTGTGTGTGTGTGTGTGTGTGTTTCAGAAAGGAAAATCTTTCCCAAAATAGACACATACCAAAGAGGTCAGATCATTATCTACCATCTTGACAGTGTAGCAATGGCAACTCTAACATACAAGGAGAGTATAACATTTTATCTGATTATTTCAGAGTACAATGTAAAACTGGCAATATCAAGTGACTGTGACAATTAAGAGATGGAGGGCTCCAGGTAATAATGGACTTATGCCTATTAAAAGATATTTTTGCTTTTTTCTAAAAATGAACCCACAAGACTCACCACTTGGAATCCTTCCATTTCTTTTCCTGTAAATAAGTTACACAAAGAGACCATCTGTAAAACAAGGAGAAATTGTATAGTTCACACAGAACTGGGGTATAAAGGACAAAAGGGTAAAAAGAAGTTGGAATAACTTAAATCATCATATACTAAAACCAGACAGGTCTCATTGGACCTATAAATGGGGGGGGTGCATTTAACTATTGTTACTCTTGCTTCATATTCAGCGGATAAAAGAGATCATCAAACATGGACTAAGGAATAAATCTCCCTCCACAGCATATGGCAAGGATCTTGATACTCATTGTCTATCCTTCCTCTGGTGCTTTTAGCATGAGTCATCTATTAGAATAAGGGGGATGTATCCCACAGAATTTCGTGCAATTGCAGTAGGCAGTCTTGGACTTTGTTTTTAATGTGAATCAATATTTCTTTATTTAAAAAGATACCGTAAACCTCATAGAAAAACGACTAGGAGTTAACTATATAAATTTTTTTATTTGTCAGGCAGCAGGTCTATACTGTAACATAGCAGAAAGCCTGAATTAGATGTCAGGACCATGATGAATGGTCATGCACGTAACTGGGTGTTGGTGGTGCTGAAGATGAAATGAGTGATAGAAAGCTGACTGAAATAAGTAAGTTTCAAGGAGGGATTTGAAGCATGTAAATACCACTCGGTATATGGTGAAAAGAGGGCTGTTCCAGGTGTAGGTGTGATAGGTTACAAAAAGCAATGGGGTTACATTCAGGTCATGGTCACAAAGAAAAGAACATAGATTACCAAGAATTGACTACAGGTGCGTGAGCACACAAAGGAAGTAGAGTTATAGAATGACATGTAAAATGTCATGGGAGGATGAAAACTGTGCTGAACATGCAAGGTGTGGACAAGGCATTTGAAGTGAAAGAAGATATTGCTCCATTAATATAGTTTCAGAGGATCTAAACACGTTATCATTGCTTTCCAAAGCTTAGGATAGCACATGTATCTTCAGAGTCCCACTCTTGTGCCCTGTCTACCAGACCATGACAGACAATTTGTTCTCTCAGTTTGTATCTGAAACTTCTTGTTTGGATTAAGCTTCTGTTCAGTCTGCAGAGAGATTTAGACCAGAGATAGGAAGTAGAGGCTGGGATGGGGACTATATCAAACAGGCTTCTTGAGACAGTGATTTCTTGAGCACATGGCTAGGGTCATAACCCAGATTATCAAAGGCGTTTAGGTACCTAACTCCCATTGAAGTGCAAGATAGTTAAGGAGTCTAAATAGGTTCACAGAGTACAAGGCTAGAAGGAATTATCGTGATCATCTTGTCTGACTGTCTATATAACACAGACCGTAGAACTTTCCCAAAATAATCCTTAGAGCATATCTTTTATGGGAAAAAAATTTTTTATTTTAAAATTGTCACCGATGGAGAATCCACCATGACCCTTGGTAAATTGTTAATGTTAATTAACAATTGTTAATTGGTTAATTATTCTCTAGGTCCAAATCTTGCATCTTATTTCCAGTCTGAATTTGTCTAACCTTCCAGCCAGTGTATCATATTATACCCCTGTCTGTTAGACTGAAAAGTCCACTACTAAATATTTGTTTCTCACATGCAGATACTCACATACTGTATTCAATTCACTCCTAACTTTATCTATTTTAAGCTAAATAGATGGAGCTTCTTGAGTATCACTATAATGCATTTGTATAGCTCTTCGATCATTCTTATGGGTCTTCTCTGAACTTTCTCCAGTTTATCAACATCTTTCTTGAATTGTGGGCACCAGAACTGGACACAGAATTCCCGCAGTAGTTACACCAGTGCCAAATACAGAGGTAAAATAACCTCTCTACTCCTATTCAAGACTCCCTTGTTTCTGTATCCAAGGATTACAACAGAATCAGACTGGGAGCTCATACTCAGTTGATTATCCACAAGGAGACCCAAATCTTTTTCAGAGTCACGGCTTCCCAGGGTACAGCCCCCAGCTGGTAAATATGACCTACTTCTTTTTCCCTAGATGTATACATTTACATTTAGTTGTATTAAAAGCATATTGTTTGTTTGAGCCCAGTTTACCCAGAAATTCATATCACTTTGAGTCAGTGATCTGTCTTTTTCATTACTTATCTCTTTCCCAATTTTTGTGTCCCCTGCAAATTTTATTAGTGATGATTTTATGTTTTCTTTCAGGTCATTGATACAAATATGAAATAGTATGGGACCAAGAACCAATCCCTGCAGGACCCTTCTGGAAATAGACCCAATCAATGAAGAAGATTCCTCATTTACAAAACCTTTGCATGATCTGGGTCCATATGCTGCTAGTGAAAAGTTTGGATGTGCCTTTTAATGGTGAGTTAAAATATTTTTTCATTAAAGGATAGACTACATGTTCCATGGAGCGTACTGAATTGTATACAACTACAGAGATGTATCTTATTAGCATTTTAGTCTAATATCATCTTCACGTTTCACTTAGAAATAGGAATTATTTAAAAACAGGTTGTGAATACAGATTTAACAATATGGTTATAATTACTGTCAGACAAAATGGATCATTTTAGATGGAAAGTAGTTATAAATACAGCCTGTCTCATTAAAGAGATCTTAATTAAGTAGAGAGGTAAAGAATAAAACAAATATATTTAATTTATGCATGCTGCATCAAAGATCTTAAAGACTGACTGGGCTGGGGTTCCACTTGTGACGGTTCTCACATCAATGTAATTGTTGACTTTAGTACTTAGTTGATTTTATGATCCTGATTTCATTTTGTTAGCCCCAGCACAGAATGGAGAATTCTCAGCTGTGAGATGGTTCCATTCAGAATGAACGGCTTAAGAAAAAATGCTCTTTTTTTTTTTTGGATGATGGTCCTAAATTAATGGAAATGACCTAGTTTCTACCAGAGTTCTTTTAACTACACTTAAATTCTGGGTAACTGTTATTCATAGTACCCACTCAGCAAAGCTACTTTCTTGAAGAGGGTGACACAGTTATTCACTTTAACTAGCCTCGGTGGAAAACATTTCAGCCTTGTCCTCAGTGCCTAATATGAACTGGTCTTATGTTGTCTTGTCTATTTAGCTAAATGACTAGGAATTAGTTGATCCCCCTGCACTTCTATGGTTGACATCAACTTTTCATACAGTCCCCACAAGCTGTCAGTATAGTCTGGCACACTCTGGAACTGCTGTGTTTAGATGGCAGATTTTTCTCTCTCTGGAGCTTCTCAATATCTTTCACCAATAGACCAACTTCTTACCTTGAGCTTCCTTTCCCTTGTTAATTCTCTGCCAAATTCTTTTGATGGCTTCTATCTCCATTACCCTTCCCATTGGAACTCCTGACATCTTAGATTTTAAGAACAGAAGAGACCTCAAGAGGTCATCTAACTTAACCTCTTTCTCAAAGCAGAACCAACCACAACTAAATCATCACAGCCAGGGCTTTGTCAAACTGTTTCATAAAAACCAATAAGCAGTGGTTAAATATAATTTGGCAGGCCCCATAATCCTCCTAAATTTCTGGGCCCCCTTTACGCAGGTCTGGGTCCCCTTCATCCACTTCAGCTACTGCCCCCCAGTATCTACCCCCCCACCCCAGCTACTGCCCCTGAAATGCCTGCCCCCACCCAAGCTACTGCCTCTCCCCAGGGTTAAATTATAATTTGGTGGGCCCCAGAACCCTCCTAAATTTCTGGGCCCTCCTCACGCACATCCACTCCCCCCTGATGCACGTATGGGCCCCCTTCCTGCAGGTCTGGACCCCTCTCCTGCACTCCAGCTACTGCCCCCCAAACTCCTGGCCTGCACCCCAGCTGCTGCCCCCATACGCCTACTCCCCACCCTAGCTCCTGCCCCCCAAATGTCTACCCCCACCCTGCTCCTATCCCCCTGAATGCCAGCCCCCCGCCCCAGCTACTGCCCCTGGCCCCTGTCTGGCCACTGGTCTCCCAACCCCCTGCTGTGCCATGCTGCCTTTCCCCACTGCCCCAGGCAGACCCCCTCCCCCACGCTGTTTATCCACCAGGCTGGTCTGCCTGGCTCCGAACACCCACCACCACCAGGGTCCCCTTACCTGGCTATGGGGCTCAGTGGCCTCGTCCCCAACCCCAGCCTGGGCTGACGCTCTGACCCTGCTCAGTGATAGCTGGCTCAGGGAGGGAGATTTAAAATCTCTCAGCCCAAGGCAGCTCCCTGCCTGCCGGAATATATTGTATGTGTGTTTCAGGGCCTGCTATTTAGGGTTTCAGCATGCGCCGGGCCCCTAAAAATAGAAAATGGAGCTAGAACGCTGCATTCTGGTGCCCACTATTTTTAAATGGTGGGCCCTGGAATACAGCATTCCAGCTTCATTTTCTTTTTTTAGGGGGCCCTGAATGCTGAGCCCCTAAAAATAGTAATCCCCAGAACGCCATTCCAGTGCATTCTGGCTTGTTTTAACTCCTGCCCCCACCCTAGCTACTGCCCCTGAAACATCTACCCCCCATCAGACCCTTCTTTCCCCATGTCTTCCTCAGCCCCCATCCCCATTCCCTAAGCTCCCTGCCCCCATGTCCCCACTCCAGCCCTCCTAACATCCCCCCAGCTCCTCCATCTTCACTCCACCTCCCTTCAGCCCCCCAATCCCCTCCACACCTTCCCGACTCCTTCTTCCCACCCACCCCCCTGCACACTTTCCCTGCCAGCTGCCTGACTGTCCCCAAACCCATCCTCCCCCCTGCAGGGCTCCCTTACCTGCACCACAGAGGTAGCTGAGGAGTCAGGCCGGACTGGGGCAGGGTGGGGGGGGAGGGAGGCTGCAGCACCAGCCAGCCAGTGAGAGGAGCATGGGACCGAGAGTTGGTCTTGGCCACGCACGCCACCTGGCCCCCAGCAGATAGGGTTGGGGCTACTGCAGGTACTGGGAAAGGGGGGGGAAGGGTGGTCGGGCTTGCTCCAGCCCACAGCCTCTTCCTTGAGCTAGCCCTGGGGGAACTTACCAGGATGCTGTATTCCAATGCACTCCTCTGTTTTTAGGGGGCCCTGGAATGCTGCACCCCTAAATATAGGGGGCCACAAAATGCTGTTCTAGGGCATTCTGGCTTCCTTTAACCCCTGCCAATAAGGTTGGAGATTCCACCATCTCCCTAGGTAATCCATTCCAGTGCTTCACCACCCTTCTAGTGAAAATGTTTTTCTGAATATCCAACCTAGACATCCCCCACTGCAACTAGAGACCACTGCTCCATGTTCTGTCATCTGTTACCACTGAGAACAGTCTAGCTCCATCCTCCCTGAAGCCCCCTTTCAAGTAGTTAAAGGCCACTGTCAAATCATTTTTCATTTTTCTCTTCTGCAGACTAAACAAACCTAGTTACCTCAGCCTCTTCTTATAAGTAATGTGGCTCAGCCCCTTAATCATTTTTCTTGCCCTCTGCTGGCCTCTATCCAATTTGTCCACATCCTTCCTGTAGCAGGGGGCCCAAAACTGGACACAGTACCCCATATGTGGCCTCACCAGTACAGAATAGAGGGAAATAATCATATGGCCTGTCTACCTTCCCCATTCCACTTAGTCCTTCTAAAAAGTATAATTCCATAATTCTTCCATTTACTAGAACCCTCATATCTTCTAGAAGCCCCATTGTATGCTAGAGCATTCCTGGAACTGACTCTTTTGATTCTAAGGTTTCCTGCTCATGGAATGCATATTTGGTATTTGCAAAGCACCAAGCATCTTCATATCTGGGTGCTGCTAACTATTTCCTCTCCATTGCAAAGTGGTAGCTCTAGATTAGAGCTGAAACACATGAATATGGTCCTTGAGGAAGCTTGCACTGGCTTGTCCTGTGTTACAGTTATTCTGTGGAGAAAGAATGGACTCCTGCTGCAAATACCTCACTTCTCACAAACACTGAATTCTAATGAAAATGAAATGGCGGAAGAGATCCTTCCAGGGGTAGATATTTCTACATTAGATTACATTGGTTTTGAGGACTGTAATTCAGACTACTATTTTAAAAAATATATATACTAATGCAAACAAACCTTTTGGCTTTCAGAGCAGAACAGTGCTCTAAAAATGGATTAACTTGCAATCCAATTAGTACGTGTGTATGTTAATTTAAGCATACGTTTCAGAGCATATTAATTTCATTTTCCAATTTACTTGTGAACTGTTTCATTTATCCAGTTTAGAAAATAGATCATTTAATTTTTGTTGCTGAATTTGTGGGTGTTGCGAGGAACAATGAAGTCTCTCTGAATATTAACTAAACTCTGAAGAGCAGAGTGGCTTCAAGACAGTGCTGGAACTAGGTATTTTGGCGCTTGTGGCATGCCGTGGTAAGCAGCATGGAACGCTCACCCTCAACAAAACGTCGAACAGAGATGCTCAGTATGGAAATGGGGGCTACCTTGCCTTGTTATGGTCAGGCTTCAAAGAGAGCAAGAACTTCTATCCAGAAGAATCTGTATAGCTGAGCTTTCTTAAAGGACCCAATTGTTAATTCTAGCTAATGTGGGAGATTCTGTAAGTATCAGTAATGTACATGGTGGAGATGCAAACACTTCAGGAACAGAGGCTGATGGCAGTCTCTCTTGGTAACTCGATCTTGTTTTGAATTTTTTATCACTTTTGATCTACCGTAGGATGTGTGGTTTAACCACCATATCTGGTCCACCAAGAACAGGCCTCATTTTTTTAAAAATGGGCACAATACTCAATTTCATCCAGAAGGCAGCTAATCCTGTCAACTAACTGGTGCAGTCACATGGAGTTAAGAGGTCAGCATGTTGCTGTTTGATGCCTAATACAGCTATTGAATCAAAGGAACTAACAGGTCTGCCCAATGCAGATTTCATTGGATCTGGTATTAATTTTTTAACTTCAGGTCCTAAGGAGTTGCTCTGTGTTCTCTTCTGGTGATGAGTGAATTGATTATTGGCTGAAATCTTGAGCTCCTCAGTCAAACTGCAACTGAACCAGTTTCACACATGTGTACAGGGCCGATCCCAGAGTATTTGGAGCTGTAGGCAAACTATGATTTTGACTCCCTCTCTCCATGTTTTATAAGAGATAATATATTAATATATTTTTTCAAAGAGATAAAAAAAATTCAAAAAAAACAAGGAGTCGCGTGGCACTTTAACACTAACAGATTTATTTTTTGCATGAGCTTTCGTAGGAGAAAATCCCACTTCCTCAGATGCTTCGAAGATGGGTGAACTTACAGAATGGAATAAAAATAAATGCAAGGGGGTGTAAAACACAGGATCAGGTCATACAGTAAAAACAAATCAGAGCAGTTGTTAGGTTCAAACCATAGGAAGCCTGAAGTCAAATTACCTTTTGTAATGGGAAAAAAACCCATAGTCTCGATTAAGTCCTGCTTTCACAGAGTTTAGCTTGCATATTAATTCGAGTTCAGCTGTTTCTCTTTGAAGTCTTGATGTCTCAGCCACATCTCTGATGACAGTCGTTAACAAATCATTTATCGAGTGATTAGAAAGATGGAAGTGCTCAGCAACTGGTTTCTTTGTTCTGTGATTTCTGATATCAGCTCTGTGTTCATTAATCCTTTTGCGCAGCGATCGTCCTGTTTGTCCAATGTATAAGGTGTTGGGGCATTTCTTGCACATGATGGCATAGACCACATTAGTGGATGAGCAGGTAAATGAGCCTTTGATGGAGTAGCAGGCTTGATTAGGACCTTTGATGGTACCTGTTGTGCAGATATGTGGGCAGACTTGGCAGCGTGGTTTGTTGCAGGGGTATGTGCCTGCTTCAATGTTTCTATTGTTAGATCTGTAGTTGCTGGTATCTGTTTAAGATTGGGTGGTTGTCTGTAGGCAAGGAGAGGTCTGTCTCCCAAGGCTTGAGAGAGAGAGGGATCATCTTTTAGAATAGGCTGTAGGTCCTTAATGATCTGTTGCAGAGGTCTGACTTGGGGGTTGTATGTGGTGACTAGTGGTGTTCTGTTGTTTTCTTTCTTGGGCCTGGGACATCAAGACTTCAAAGAGAAACAACTGAACTCGAATTAATGTGCAAGCTAAACTCTGTGAAAGCAGAACTTAATCAAAACTATGGGTTCTTCTCCCATTACAATAGTTAATTTGACTTCAGGCTTCCCATGGTTTGAACCTAACAACTGCTCTGATTTTCTGTTACTATATGACCTGATCCTATGTTTTACACCCCCTTGCATTTATTTTCATTCCATTCTGTAAGTACACCCATCTTCGAAGCATCTGACGAAGTGGGATTTTCTCCCATGAAAGCTCATGCGAAAAATAAATCTGTTAGTCTTAAAGTGCCACACGACTCCTTGTTTTTTTGCTGGACTAGACTAACACAGCTATCCCTATGGAAACTGACAAAAAAATTCAGTTCTGTCTAATTTAGCACCCCTCAAAGTCCGGTGACCACCTGGTTCACCTATATGGTTGGGCCAGCCCTGCATGTATAACTCCACAGAAGTCAAAAGGAAGGATGGACTTATGGTTGATGGAATTTGGAAGACCTCCAGGATTAGAGATACTATGTGAATAATACCTCTAAGAGTCCAATTCTGTACTGCCTTAAAATAATTACTATTCTTGTCAGTATTGTTACTGGAATGAAGCAGATTTTTTTTATTCAAATGAGGCTTCAAGAGCATCACTCATGGGGATGAGACCACATTTGTTGGCAACCTATTAAATATGCTGCCAGCAGGAGTCCACTCAGACGGATTCTGCAATACAAAGAACAGTCAGACCTGCTAGCCAGTCTAATACCATGCTGTTTTTTGAGACAAGCTTGAAGATGAGTCTCTGACTGTCTATTTACAACAGCAGCTAGTAGTTGGGATTGTCATGGCTACCTGGAAAACTTTGTGTTGTTAATATTTCCACTGACAACATGATGTCAACTAACTATTCCTCTACCCAGGGCTCAAAGCAATTTTAATGGCCTCTTATCCAAACTGGATCCAGCTGCAAAACTGTTTTTCTTAATCTTTGGCATTGGTTGTTATTTACTCCTTTAGACTAGTGCATAATTCCTCAGCAGTTATTTAAAGAGCATCCGCTCCCATCAGCAGTACACCCCGGAAGGTTTTCAGAGTGGAAAATCCCTGTTCAGTTTGTCACTTTCCTTCTTTTTAAGATCAAGTTTATAAAATGAAAGCTAGTTGGGATGCCTTACTCCATGGTTTGGTTTGCAGCAATCTGAGTTTATTATTTGAGTTTTGTGCAGATGTGAGGTTTATGATCATGAAACTATTTGTGTGCACTGCTGACTTGGTTGCCTTCAAAATGGCATTCCAGGCTTATTTCAAACCTGCCTGTCATCTTTCTCCTACTACCTCATTCCTTTTGTTCTGTTTGCTTAAACTTTTTCTGCTGTCTGTTCTGAGTTGGATTGCCCAAAACACTTCACCAAGGCTCCAGGTAGGTGCTCAAGGTTTGTGAAAGATCTTAGTTTTGTGGCTCCTATTTTATGTATAAATCTGAGCGCTCTATTCTCCATCCCCCTTCTGCTTTGTTCTCTCAGCTCTGTCAAATTCCCACTCACTTGCATCTCACCATTGCCTCATTGCTCCCCTTCAATTTCTGTTGTTGCCTTCACACTCACACAGTGGTAGTACTTAGAAGGTAGCAGTTTTGATGAATTTTTATTTTACAGCATGCATAAGGGTACAAGGCACTTCTGGGCAGTGTAAGGTGTTAGGCTGTTTCTTCCTGTCCATGTGGCAGAGGGAGGCCAGGCTCTCCTGTTACTTCTGTGCTTCTGTGGGGATAAAAGTTCAAAGGGGGAAGTATTAGTGTTAAAGGGCTTGGGCCCTTTGCACAGGAGGCTGAGCAGGCATGGAGCCTATAGCTTTGGCCCCTCCAGCAGAGGCAGAACAAACAAGCAGTCCATGGTCCCAGGCTCACAAGTAGGGAGTGAGCACCAACACAGTCTTTAAGGCTCATAAGTGGGGGCAGAGGGCTGAGCACCATCAAACCTCCTGATCTAGGAGGAGATAGCTGTCCCTTCAAGGGTGGGGCCAGCAGCAGGGGAAGGAGTAGGGGAAACTGGCCCCACTGTTACCAACTTTGCCCACCAATTCGGGGTATGCTCATTTATTAGGGTTAATTTCTCTTTGGGGAAGATGTTCACCCATCTTCGAAGCATCTGAGGAAGTGGGATCTTTCCCACGAAAGCTCATGCAAAAAATAAATCTGTTAGTCTGAAAGTGCCACACAACTCCTTGTTGTTTTTTTACTGGACTAGACTAACACGGCTATCCCTTTTGTAATTCTATTAGGCTATGTCCACACACACATCGTTATTTCAAAATAAGTTAATGCAAATTAAGGGAAAGCCTGCTTTCAAAACAGCTGTTACTTCAAAATGGTTATTTCAAAATAAGGCCATTTGGACATGTTGTTTCAAAACAATGGTGTTGTTTTGAAACAACATGTCCAGATGGTGTTATTTTGAAATAACCATTTTGAAATAACAGCTGTTTCAAAATGAATGGGGTTTAAGCTGTTTCAAAATGACGGTTTATTTCGAAATGACAGAGCCTGTTATTTCGAAATAAGAAAACGTCGTGTGGACATGCAGTTTTTTATTTTGAAACAACCAGTGTTGTTTCAAAATAAAAGACTCTTGTGGACATACCCTTAGTGTGCTGATTGTGTCATTTGTGTTTCTATATGGAGCTCACTTCTTCCTTCTGCAAGCTCTCTCCCAGTGGAGCAACCCTTGCAGGACCTCAATTTCCCAGGACTGGATTCTTCGAACCCCCAAATCCAAATTGCTACCCTAATACACACATTCATTGATTAAGAAGGTGTGTCTGAGTGGACTGGGTCTATCAGCACTCTCAGCTGACCCCTTATATGTCCCTGAACTCAGCAGGCTGGGTTACACAGCACTTCTCTGCTGCTACCCTTGTGTACCCCTGTACCGCACCAAACTAGGCTTGATTATGGATCCTGAGCAGGCTGGGTCACACAGCACTTTTCAGCTGCCACCCTTATATGCCCCTGCACTCAATCAGACTGGGTCAGAATAGCACTTTTCAGCTGTCACCAATGTTCCCTCTAAGAGCCTCAGGCAGCTAAGCAACTCGCGTTGCTCACTGTGCGGCACCCCCCCCCGTGGGCCCGATCCTGCCACACACCCCCCACAGGCCCAATCCTGCTGCACGCCCCCTCGCGGGCCTGCTCCCCTGCTAACTCCCCAGCCTGCCCAACCCCTCCCCGCAAGTCTACCCTGCCGCTAGAGCGGCAAGGCCCCGCCACACCTCCTGGGGCCAGAGATGCACTAACGGAGCATGCTCAGACATTCTGGGCATGCTCCGTTAGAGCTTCTCTGGGTGGGAGTTTTAATTACTCCCAGCTCCAGAGGAGCTTGCAGCCAGGACTCTGGCTGCCGGCCCTGCACGGCCGGCAGCCTTCCCTGCGCAGGCGGGTGTGGCAGGCTGCACAGCCGCACGCCCGTGCAGCTTAAAGGGAACATTGGCTGTCACCCTTATATGCCCCTGGAGTCAACCAGGCTAATATCCCCATCAATAAGCAAACTTTACAGGGTTGTAGGCATCACAGAGATCTTTGGCTAGGTAACGGTGGGTTACTTACCAGTACCCGTCCTTTTTTGAGATGGGCTGCTCAGATCCATTCAGTAATAGGTGTCTTCGTGCCAGAGCAGCGGATTGGTCAGAAAAACTTTTGTCCTAGCCTGTCAGAAGAGGGTAGGCGGCTACTGCCCCCCACGCCACCCAGTGGCTATATATATGGCCACCTCCCAACCCCTCCCCAGTTCCTAGGAGTCGCCAACTCTAGATGCGGGGATGGAGGGGAGGGACCTGAATGGATACAAGTAGCCCATCTCAAAGAAGGACGGTTACTGGTAAGTAACCCACCGTTCTTCTTCGAGTGCTGCTCGGATGCATTCAGTAATAGGTGACTATTAGCTGCACTGATGAACGGCAAGTGGAGTTGGCTCTTCCACCTTCCACACAGCATAACCCCAGGTGGGTGTAGGCCCAGCAAGCAAGGTCCTTACAAGGACTAAGAGACCAACTTGGGCTCTTGACCTGACAATGGAGCCTTTGAATGTAGGGCCAACCCTGAGCAGCGGGTAGGTCCAATCCACCCAAGCCAATTAGTGTGCGTGGGCCGGATGGACTAAAGTCACCTTACACCAGAAATTGTATCAGCGCAACGTGACTAACATGGAGGAAGTCGCGTTTGGTTGCTCTACCTAAGGGGTATAGCTCGAGGCATGAGGGCCAGAGGTCAGTGTTCTGGCCACAGAACACTTCAGCATAAACCCTATGAGAGAAATCTGGGAGCCTTAGGGATATCGGGCTGGCCATGATGGTCACAGCCTATGCAGATAGCAATAGAAGGGATAAACGTTATCCGTCCAACTGGTCACGTAAAGACCCATAAGTCACATGCCCAAAGGGTGTGTGAATTTGGTATATCTGGCAACCCGCAAGGGAAAAAAGGGCTAGCAAAATTAGATGAGAAGAAACTAAGAGAAGATACTTCGAGCTGATTAAGGGGAAAGGAAAAATGCCAGAGGTGGTGCAATCGGCGCCACTTAGCATATCAGCCATGTAGTCCATGGACCAGCCGGGGAGGATGTGACACCAGACCTCCAGCAGTATTACAGTGTATTGACCTGGGGGACTTCTTATGGGTTTGGAAGAAATATTCCAGACCCACTAGGCACTTGTAAGACAGCATGGTGGGCCTTTAGGGAGTACTGTTCACCTTGGTATTCCTGTGAAGACTCGAGGTGAACCTTCCTGTTGTCCCATCATGTTCTACCTTAGGATTCCACTACCAGGAAGACTACTTGGAGAACAGAGGGAGTGAGGAAAAGCTGAATTCGCGATGCCTCCGATTGGACACCTAGTTGTGACGACCGGGAGGCCTATGGGATTAGAATTTACATTGATTTATATAACCCTGTGCGCCCGAAGGCACCACCAGGTGTGATACCAGCCCCTAACTGCGATGCACATATGTGTGTGTCAGGGTTGAAGAACTTGTAAAGAGAGAAGCTAACCCTTCCAAGTGATATGGCTTGTCAGAGGAGGCAGTGGTCTCCTCCGAAGACCATCTGGCGAGGATACGATACTCACAAGGTACAGTTGGTAATTCCTCAGGTGTACCTTGGATATTTGGAGAATCCGATAAGGGCGACCTATCTCCATTATCCAATCTTACCTAGGATAGGATTTCACCATGGGAAACACAAACTATTTCCTGAATTTCCGTGCAGATCGGAAATCGGGGTTTGGTTGACTTAAGCTTCGTCAAGTAAGCAGGAGGAAAAAAGCCCTGAGCAGTCACCTATGGCAGAAGTATCATGCAAATACTACCAAATGGTTTTTGGACCTCAGGGTCCTACAGAGGAAGACGAAATCTTACCTGCCAGGTGCCCGGGCGACAGTGCCCTGGGGCTAGACCTGGATGACCAAGGATCTCTGGTCGTCCCAGGGAATGAACCATTTAAGGTATAGCCCGGTTGGGTGATGGCTATGTGTGGAGCCCAACGGTGTGCAGCAAGTCTGTCAACGAGCTATTGCTGTGGGATTGGCTAAGGGTTAATTGGGAGGCAAAGGGTGGGTTTCCCCCCCACTTCTGTCTGAAAGGCTGTGGGAGGGTAGTATTGCCTCTTCTTCCATGGATCCCACTGACCTGATTGATTCCAGGTCGAGTATACAGAAGCTGCCACTTCAGGAGTGGGAAGAAGGGAGGGGTAGAGAGGTACCACCACCTTCCTGGGAGAGTGGAGCCTAAATAGGGACTCCCGATCAGAAATATTCTGGGTAGATATGAAGCAGTCCTGGAGAAGCAGGATGAACTCTTGTCCACTACTGGTTGTTTTCTCCTTAAAGGGAGAAGGGGAAAACTGAGGAGCAAGGTAGAGATTCGTGAACACGGCTCTGCCTTGGCATCCACCCGGGGCATAGAACAGCAAACGGTAACAATTACTGAGTATTGTACTCCCACCTAACAGGTGGGGGTAATTAAATAAGATTTATAGCTCTGGAGAGGCTGCTAAGGACCTACTGGGACTGACTTAGACTCGTGCACTGACAGGTTTTGTTGGGATGGTGAGGTGCCCGGAGGGTCCCTCCCAATTTTGGGGTGCGGAAGCAGGTCCCACCCATTGTGGGGCAGGTGGCGGGCTGGCGAGGGGTTTCCCAGTCATCCAGTTGGGCACACACGTCCCCGCATACCAGAGGTGCCAGTAGCTTTGACTAGAGCTACTGGGTGATGCGCCCTTCAGCTTTAGTGAAGATCTCCCTTAACGCCTATAAGAGTGGAAGGAATTGTCGGCTGAAGCAAATACCTGGAGGATGGGTGGGGGGCTTTTCTTCCCCTTCTTGTATTCTTTACCCGTTTTCTTTTCTCTGATGACAGCTCTAAGGGCAGCAATGAATTAAGGATTGTCTGTGGGAATGGGGCCACAGTCTCGGGTTGGGCCATTGATAACTGAGAAGGGCTTTGGTTACAGGGTCAGTGCCCTGCACAAAATCAGAGGAGCAAGGTTAAGGACTGGCTTTCCCCATCCATATTATAGAAGTGGGGGGAGAGGTGGTACAACAGCCCTAAGAAATTCCTATTCTCTCACTAAAGGAAGGAAGGGGAAGAAGTGTTGTCTACTTTCTCTGGAGGTAGGCTGGAGCCGTGGGTATGTCCCAGCCTGTTCTGGGAATCCACGGTGAGGCAGTCACAGGCTAATTAGAATAGACTCCCTTTCCTTGTGGAGAAGGGGAGGGAGGAAGGGTCTTCTGAGCGGCCCCCAAAATTCTAACCGAAGGGCTGATTGGGAGGGACTGAGACCCTACCTGGAGCTCTTCGGGGAAGAGTGTGAGCGGGGGTGGTCTTGAGCCCGTAGGCCTTATGTGGCGGGGGGGGGGCTTGGAAGGGGCCCGATGGGAGGAGGCCAAGGTATTTTTACCTCTCCCCTAGGGTCATGTGCGGTACCTACTATCACCAGGGTCTCGGATGGAAACAAGGCATCACCCCCGAAGGGCAGATCAAGTGCCACCTGTTGTGAAGTGGGGGCACCCTAGCTTCCCTGAGCCAAGCCGCTTGATGGATGGTTATGGCTGAGGCCATGGTACGGGCTGTCGTATCTACCGCGTCCCAGGCTGCATGAAGAAGGTCTTGGAAGATTATTCTTCCCTCCTCCAGGAATGCATCATATTCTTCCTTGGCCTCTGGTGGAAGCAGATGTCTGAACTTTGTGAATGATGCCCACACATCCAGCATGTATCTGCTGGTCAGGGCCTGGTTGTTTGCAACCTGTCACTGGAAGGCCGAGGAGGAGTAGACCTTACACCCAAGAAGTTCCAACTTCCTTGTTTCCCTCGATGCTGGGAGAGGGTCGCTGGGAGGTTCACCCGGGCCTAGCACAGTCTGTACCACATCCCGGGGTGGGATTGGGTGGTCGATGAAAGAGGGGAACTCTGATCCCGGGACTCTATACTTGAGGCCGGCCGTGTCTGACACCCGGGAGATGGAACCCAGGTTCTGCCATTGAGAGGAGGTGAGATCCCAAACACTGGGGTGAAGGGGAACCGTAACCGGCTCCGCTGAGGAAAACACTGGCCCAAATAGGGTATCCGAGGGGGGCTCGGAGGATTGTACCTCCATCCCCAGATGGGCTGCAGCATGACGCAAGAGGTCGAAGTGCACCGATAGATCACCCATATATGAGCCCGATACTGGGGACAAAGTGGTACCTGGTGCCCGCAGCGGGGCTGATGGTGAAGGCCTCTCATGTGGAGACCATTCATGAGGGTGGAAGTGGAATGGAGACGGTGCCGAAACATGGTACTGAGACCGCTTGGAGCCCCTTGACGGACCTTCCCCTCTACTTGTGCAAGGGGAAGTATCTCATGATCCCTGAGGTGGTACCAGAGACGGCAAAGTTATATGTTGCCGTGGGGATGGCTCTAAGGTACCAGGGCCCGATGGAGTAATGGGCAGTGGGGCTTGGGTAACCGGGGCCTGTGAGGGGGAGGGAGAGTGGTGCCGCTCATGATGTACCCAGGCCTTTGATATGAAGGCTGGCTTGCCCCTCCTAACCGGTACTGGGGAGGGAGGTGTGGGCGGCAGGAGAAGGGCCCGGGTGGCCTCCACTGCCTCCAGGTTTGTTGGGATCGGGAGTGGCCCCGAACAAACCCGTGGTGAGCCCCTAACAGGAGAGACAGGGCTATCCCTGTGATGTGGCATGAGGGAAAAGGGTGAATGTTGACCTTGTGGTGCCAAGGCAGTCCCTGTACCGGCAGTATGGGGCCATGGCAGCCCTGTGGTGCCGGAAGTGATATAGAGCAGTGCCAAGGTGAGCCCTGTACCATCGGTACGGGGCTGTGGCGAGCCTGCGGTGCCAGTGGTGACCTCAAGCGGCACCGAGGTGAGCCCGGTGCTGATGGACTGCGTCAGCGCCGAGGTACCGAAGTCAGTACCAAGCTCATCCTCCTGTGGCCACTGTCACCACAGTGCTGGGTGGGTTCTGGTGCAGAGCCGGCTTGCGGTGCTAGGTTGGTTCCCAAAGCCTCGGGTGAGGAGTGCTGAGCCTGTTCGGAGGCTAGGGCACGGTGCCTTTGCTCCCTATTCTTGATTGTCTTGGGTTTAAAGGACAGGCATATGGAGCAGGCAGTGACCAAGTGATCTTTGCCTAGGCACCGGAGGCACTTCCTGTGGGGGTTGTCATGGGAGAAGGCCTTGCCGCACTCGCTGCAGGGTTTAAACCCCGCCATGCCATGAGGTGTATCTCGATGTTCTGGCCCAAAAGCTGGAGTCCTCTTTGGTGGAACTAGGTCCATGAAAAGGTGCTCCCAGTTGGGCGTGAAGCTTATACAATCACAGACAGGCTGCTTGCTTTCGCAAGGAGCAGACGTTCCAGATCCAACGTGCAAGGTGGAAGAAATGAAACTGGGGCGGGGTCAGGAGGCAGCCATATATATAGCCACTGGGTTGTGTGGGGGGCGGTGGCCGCCTACCCCTTCCTGACAGGCTAGGACAAAAATTTTTCTGACCAATCCGGCGCTCTGGCACGGAGACACCTATTACTGAATGCATCCGAGCAGCGCTCAAAGAAGAACAGAAGCGTTGCTGCAAAGCAATATAAAGAAACCATGACCACAAAGGAGAGGGAATGATGTCTTAAAAGAATCTGGAACCTGGCTTGACTACAAAAGGCATTTTATTGCTAGGTATCTAAAACTTGCACTAATAATAATAATTACAAAAGGAGAGGACACTACCCCAAAATACCCAGTTACAGCATTAATAAACATACAAGGAAAGAAAAACACCCAGCTACAATATTACCTAGATTCTACTCTATCAGGCCTAGAGAAAGAGAGTCATAATTAAACAAAGGGGGGGGGGAGAGAGAGGTTGGGGGTCGGTCTCACCACTTTATGCAGCAGAAAGGTTCCCAGGTTGTGCAGATCAGGGTCAGAGGCTGAATGGAAACAAAGCTCCCACAGCAATCAGCAAAGAAGAAGAAAAGCCAAGTCCCAGTAGAAATGATACAGCTTTAGATCCAAGCATGAGGACTCAGGACTCAATCCAAACTCACACAGGATTCAGACAGGATCTAATCAGCACTTGCACAGGACACAGTACTGTGCTGTTGGATGTGGGTAAAGGTTTTTTATAAGGGCTTGTTTAAATGGCCAATACACATTCCTGGCTGGGTGTAATGGTTCAGAGAAGCTCACAATACAGTCAGGCAGATTCAGTATTTTAGGTATCAATTATCATGTCTGTGACTAGAATGATCTGATAACTACTGAGTTTGTTCAGCTTGGTGTGAGATTCCCCCATCATGCAATGCTTCCCTGCTTCTTCAATCCCAGAGTTCAGTGCGGTTCCTACTTCTTGGAACCCAGGGTTCAGTGCAGTTCTTGCTTTGGAGCCTGGCTCTCCATAGTCAATGCAAATAAAGCTCCATTTACTGTGCTGATGGCTTTTGGATATGGGTAGATAAGGATGTCTCCCATTGCCTACTTACTGTTTTTGGTTTCCAGTTCAAGCACAGGTTGGGGGAGGTGGGGGTGGGGGAGGCACAGGCTGGATACTATGCTCTGATTTCTCGGGAACACAGAGCTAACACATAACACCACCCTATTCCACCTTACCAGTGGTGAAGGTCAGTGGGGTTCTAGCTGAAGCATGCTGACATGCTATCAGAGCACAGCATAACTGGATTTTTTTCTGGCTCCCCCGGGCAACTTCCTATTGGCATCATTCTCCATCTCCCTGGAGTAAACAGCAAGGGATAACCCCAACAGCACCCCAGCAACCCACATAGCCAACAGTTCTGGCAACTCCTTCAGGTCCTCAGTGACAAGTAGCTCTTCTGAGCCATCAGTCCTGCATCAGTCAGGTGTGGGCAGTGACAGTGAGGGAGAGATGTCCTTCTCCAGTGACACCAGCCCAACAGAGTTAGAGGGTTCCCCTTTTTATATTTCCTGTCCTGCTTTCTGCATCTGATTGGGCAGGCTTGGGAGTCTTGGCTCCTCCCACCAGATGATGGTTGGAGTTCTTCCCTGTTTATCTCTGATGATTCTGCCCTCTCTGTCTCTATAGCTGGGTTTTAATTGGTAACGGGTTTTAAGATTTTCTCTATGGCATTTACAATCTTAATGGTGGATTAGGAAATGAAGATAAAATGTACCAGGAAGAGGAAAGGGGAAGGCAAAATGTCTATGACATAGATATGATAATTGTCACTTAGTTAAGGTTACATATTGCTTGCCAGCTTAAATGTGTCTTGTATGTAGTTGATGCAAAAATGTGATCTGAAATAGGTGAGGGTAGAGGGCTGAAAAAGATTTTGGAACATCTTAAATAGAAGGGAAGCATGGAAGGAAATGGAGACATTTCTGAAATTCTCTAAAAGGGATATTGAAACTGATGTCACTGGTGGAGTAAAGTAGTTTGGACAAAAGGAGATCAGGTCAAAGATATAGGCAGGAGCCTGAAATATGACAGCAAATGTAAATTGAATGGGCAGCATAGTGAGAAGCCAGTGAAGTTACTTACAAAAGTAAAGGACGTGTTGGAAGTTAAGACTAAGGTGAGGCACATGACCAGTGGCTAGGTCTGCTTGACTGCTACATAATGGGTTTTTGATATGTTAAGTGATGACAGTGCAGGAGGTATAGAAAAATATCTTCTTCTCCACAATAGCATCCAAAAAATCACTAACAGTTGGGCTGCTCCAAGTGGTAGGTGGCCTGGGTAATCAGAGCTGCCTCCACTCAGTTTAAGTCAAGATTTTCTTGTTTCATGAAAATCTTCATGCTATTCTGCAAATCAGATTGCTCAGATTCAGACTCAGCCATCTGTCTCCCTAGCAGCAAACAACGTCTTGTGGTGACAAATATTCTATCTTTCCTAATTGGACTTGAGCCAGTGTTGCTCCATGGAGGCTAGGAAGACACTTTGGAACCATTACAACGTTACTTCTGCTGTATGCCTATGATGCTTGGGTCTGCAGAAGCCAGTGAGTAAACATTGCGTATGTTCCGATATTCTCAATATCGACTTTAAGGAAGGCATAGTGTCAGGTCATTGATGAAGGCGCTGCTCTAGAAGCCATCATTTGAGCTTTGATGTGGACAGCTTTGGCAAGAAGTAGGAAATCACCAGTGAAAAGTGCATTCATTATGAAGGTTGTGGCAGGGCAAACATGGGTGCGTGCACAGTCCTCAAGATTTTCTGGACCGCAGTTCATGCGGTTTGGGATCTGAATCAGAAACTGAATTGATTGTGTTGTGACTTCCTCCAAGTAGTGGATGAAAACTGTGTGTCCGATTCTTCTCAATCCATCAGCTACTGTCAGTGCTCTTGACTATGACCAGACATACTGTTAACACCATGGTGGTTGGTATTGCAGGCAGAGGAGGGCATTGCCTTCCCTGAGAGCCTTCTGCTGCCCGAAAGCACAGAGCCATAGCCCTGCCTTCCCTGCCTCCCTCCCTACTGGGTTGGGGCCATGTGGACCCGCCTTTCCTTGCCCTCCTCTCTCCTCCCCACCTCCTCCTGCCTGCTAGGCTGGAGCTGTGGCCTCACGTTTGCCTGCTCTCCCTGCTGAGAAAGGCACATTGCTAATGCTGCTGGGAAGCATGGGGCCATAGCTCTGCTTTTCCCTGTTCTCCCCGCCTCCCTGCTCAACTGGGTCCATGGTGGTCCTGCCCTTTCCACCCCGCTTCTGGGAAAGGTCCTGCAGTGGCTGCAGTGAGGGGTAGAGGGCGGGACTGTGGACAGTTATGAGGCAGGGGTAGAGGCAGGGCCTGGTGTGGTTCAGAGCAGGGTTGGGGCATGGGGAGGGGCTGGGAATGGGGTTTAGAGGGGTCATGGACAGGGGTGCCACTGGCGCCGGGTTTATGGGGATCGAGCCCTGAGTCCCAGCACCTGAGCCCTGGGTCTGCCACTGGGGCACCCACGGTGGCAGCTGCAGCAGTAGCGCATGAACCCCGAGTCCCACCATTGCTGAGCCGTGGGTCTTTTCTGGGGCCAGTGGCGCTCCTGGTCAGGAAGCTAAGTTTTGCCAGGGAAGGGAAGCTCCGTCAACCACCCATGTTTAACACATGGCTTGCTCCTCGACAAACTGATGATGTTACTTATGAGAGGCTGCATTCTTTTCTTTCGGACAGGTCCCAGTAGGTAGTAGTGGGTGATTGCTTGTTCATTTCTATCAGTCTCTGATGTGGGGGTACCACTCTGTTCTAATGTGTCATCTTCCTGTTTGGTGGGTATATACTGCACTGAAGGCATGTGACCCAGCTAGTGAAATGGATCTATTGAATTGTGATGCTTACTGGTCAAGTCTTAATCCAGACCAGATTAAAGTACAATTAGTATGTAGGGCCCACTGGCCCCAGCAACCAGAAGACATAGAATCATAGAAACTGGAAGGGCCCATGACAGGTCATTGAGTCCAGGTCCCTGCACTCCTGGCAGGACCAAATACCCATATTAAACTATCCCTGACTGGTGTTTGTCAAGCTTCTGTTAAAAACCTCCAAGGTAGGAGATTCCATAACCTGCCTAGGCAATTTATTCCAGTGTTTAATCACTCTGACAGTCAGGAATTTTTTCTAATGTCTAGGCTGAACCTCCCTTGCTGTAATTTAAGCCCATTGCTTCTTGTCTTATCATCTGTGATTAAGGAGAATAATTTTTCTCCTTCTTCCTCATAACAACCTTTTAGATATTTGAAAACTGTGATCATATCCCCTCTCAATCTCCTTTTTTCTGGACTAAACAAACCCAGTACTATCAATCTTCCCTCATAGGTTAAATGTCCCAGACCTCTAATAACTTTTGTTGCCCTTCTCTGGACTTCCTCCAGTTTCTCCAAATCCTTTTTGAAACGTGGCACCCAAAATTGGACACAGTACTCAAGTTAAGGCCTAATCAGTGCAGAGTAGAGTAGAAGGATCACTTCTTATGTCTTACTCACAGTACTCCCATTAATACACCCCGGAATGGTGTTTGCTTTTTTTGCATCAGTATTACATTGCTGACTCATACTTAGCTTGTGATCCACAATTACACCCAGATTCCTTTCTGCAGTACTCCTTCCTAGGCTGTCATTGGCCATTTTGTATGTGTGCAATGGGCTGTTCAACCCTAAGCAGAGGACTTGGCACTTATCTTATTGAATTTCATTCTGTTTATCTCAGACCATTTCACCAGTTTGTCCAAATCATTTTGAATTCTGATCCTATTCTTCAAAGCACTCGCATTCCCTCTGAGCCTTGGTATCATCTGCAGACTTCATAAATTTGCATTCTATGCCATCATCTTAGTTATTGATAAAAATGTTTACTAAAACCAGACCCAGAACAGATCCCTGTGGCAACCCACTTGTTATGTCCTTCAAGCCTGAATGTGAACTGTTAATAACTGTTCTCTTGGAGTTGTTATCCAACCATTTTTTCACCCATCTTATTGTAGCTCCATCTAGTTTGTACCTCCCTAGTTTATTAATGAGAATGTGATGTGAGACCCTATCAAATGCCCTACTAAAGTCTTGATATCCCACATCGACCACTTCCCATCTATCCACAAGGTTCATTACCGCATCATAGAAAGCTATCAAGTTGGTTTGACATGATTTGGTTTTGACAGATCCATGCAGACAAGCCCTCAACACCTTATTCTTTTCTAGATGTTTGCAAATCAACTCCTTAATTATCTGTTCCATTATTTTTCCTGGTACAGAAGTTAAACTGACTGGTCTATAATTCCCTGGATTGTTCTTGTTTCCTTTTTTTGCAGATGGGCACTATATTTGCCCTTTTCCAGTCTTCTGGAACCTCACCCATCTTCCATGATTTTTCAAAGATAATAGCTAGTGGCTCAGATAGCTCCTGACTCAGCTCGTTGAGTACTGTAGGGTGCATGTCATCAGGCTCCAGTAACTTGAAGATGTCTAACTTGTCCAAGTAATTTTTAACTTGCTCTTTCCCTGTTTTGGCTTCTGACCCTATCTCATTTTTATTGCCCTCCATTACAACAGATGTCCAATCTCCACCAATCTTCTCAGTGAAGATCAAAACAAAGAAATTTAGTTCCTCTTCCATTTCCACATTTTAATTTATTGTTTTACCCTCTTTTTGGAGTGTCTTACACTGTCCTTGGTTTTCCTCAGATGTCTTTTTGTTACCCTTTATGCCTTCAGCTAGTTTGATCTCTGTTTGTGCCTTGGTGTTTTGGATTTCTCCTCTGCACGATTGTGTTGTTTATAGTCCTCCTTTGCAATTTGATCTAGTTTCCACTTTTTGTAGGACTCGGTCTTTATTTTTCAGTTGTTCAAGGTCTCCTGGTTAAGCCAAGGTGTCTCTTGCCATACTTCTTATCCTTCCTCACAGTGGAATGGTTAGCTCTTGTGCTTTTAATAACATCTCTTTGAAAAACTGCCAACTGTCTTTAGTAGTTTTTTCTCTTAGACATTCTTCCCATGAGATCTTTCCCATCAACTCCCTGAGCATGCTAAAGTCTGCCTTCCTAAAATCCATTGTTTTTGTTTTGGTATTCTCTCTCCTAACGTTTCTAAGAATCATGAACTCTTATCATTTCATGATCACTTCTACTTAAGTTACCTTCTACTTTCAAATTCTCGACTATTTCCCCTCTGTTTGTCAAAACCAAATTGATAATAGCTTCACCCCAGTAGCTTTCTCCACTTTTTGAAATTAAAAAAAAAAGTCTTTAGTGCATTCCACGAACTTATTGGATAATCTGTGCCTTGCCGTGTTATTTTCCCAAGAGATGTCTGGGTAATTCAAGTCCGCCATCACCATCAAGTCCTGTGCCTTGGATGATTTCGTTAATGGCTGAAGAAAAGCCTCATGGGCCTTATCTTCCTGGTTGGATGGTCTATAGTAGACCCCTACCATGAAATCATCCATGTTTTTTACTCCTTTTATTTTTACTTAGAGACTTTCAACCTGTCTGTCTTCTATTTCCATCCCAACTTCAGTCCAAGTATATATATTTTTGATAAACAAGGCAACTCCACCTCCCTTTCTTCCCTTTCTGTATTTTCTAAGCAAGCTGTACTCTGCTATATTAATATTCCAGTCATGCGTATTATCCCACCAAGTCTCTATGATAGTAGGGATTATATCAGCTTCCCTGTCTGAGACAGTGTTTTGCATATTTTAAATTGGGGGATCATTTTAGATCCCTTACTTCCTGTGGATATCCAGGGTATCTTAGATCCTGACACAGGAACAATCTTTCAGGGCAAAGCTCATTCATTTTCTGAGGCTTTTGGGAAGGGGCAATTGGAAGCTAGTTTTATTTCTTACTGCATTATGGGAGATTTATGCTTCTGGGCTGTAATGAAGCAATTCATTTTTGCTATGGATTTTCACCCAAGTTTGTATGCTTTGGAAAAAATTGCAAAAGTGTGTAGTGCTACTCTGGTAGAAACTTTCCAAAAACTAATAAGTTCTCTTTAGAGATCACGCACTTGTGTGTGGCTAGAGGTTAGAGCACAATTCACAATGCTTGAGGGAAGTGGATTCTATTCCTAATTTGCTATTGGTAGATCTTGAGCAGGTCAGATAATCACTATGTGCCCCAGTTTCACAATTTGTAAAATGGGGATACTGACTTTGTAAAAGCACTCTGAGGTCTATGGATGAAAAATATTATACAGGAGCTAGGGCAGGGATGCTCATATCCAGAAAAGAGATTTGGGGTATAGGATACAGTTTCTTCCCTGCCCTCGCCACCCCCCAAAACACTTCCTCAGAGTGTGCATACCTTCCCTGCCCTCCCCACCCCTTTTGGTCACGCACAGCTTTCCCCAGCCCCATCATACCCTGGCTCAGCACCCGAGCTTTTTCCCCAACCTGTGCATCTGGCTGCGCACACCTTCCTCTATCCCCACCCCAGTCTGCCCTGCACACCAAGCCCTGAGCTCCTTTCATTGCCCCCCCCCCGCCCTGTGCACCCCTGCCCCAAGTCACTTCACTTGCTCTCCCTCACTATCTGCACCCAGCTCCTGAGGCCTTGCGGCTCAGCACAGCACTTACCTTTGCTGAGTGAGGGAGCCTCCAGATGCTGAACGCTGGCTGTTTGGGTTTCCTGCCCTGCTGCTCATGCCTGGGAGCACAGCTGGGCAGGAGATTTTAAATGGTCTGCTGGCCCCAGCAACCAGGTGTGGCTCAGGGCACACACCAGCATAGTCAAAGCCCATGCCCCCCAGCCCCCCCCGCCTAGGAGATTACTGTTCTATTAAAGAAAAATGTTTAACCCAGAAAAATCAATATATTTAGCGAGAAGATGTTTTTCCACCCAGTAACTGCTCATCATGCTACACACTCTATCTCACCTACTCCTCACCCTTAGCTTCTGCCCTACTCCTTCACACCTCTTTGGTCTGTCCTCTTTGCACAAATGCCACAACTTTTTCACACCTAACGGTGCTTCCCATGCTTTTGCACTCAGCTGTTGATGCATATTAGTGGAGCAGTTTTTGTTACTACTGGCCATGAAGTACAGATGCTGTTGATGAAAAGCTGCATTCCCCATGGATTGCAGTCTGGTACCTAATCAGTGGAAACACTTGGGGGAAAAAATAAAAGAATCTTATCAGATCTCCTGTCATACTTGCATCTCTACAGCCAAAAATTCTTATGTATTAGCTTTTGCTGCATTAATATCTAGAAATACATTCATTGTTTGTAAAAATGAAAATGAATTATTACTGCTGGACTGGAAGCTGTGGGACAAATTCTATTCTTGTCTATACCTGTGTGATTTTTAGTAAAGTCAACTGGAATGCCTATGTGGGTAAAGTGGAAGAATTTGATCGCCTGCCTTCTGTATAACTTTTTAAATATCTGCTAAATTAGAAATTTAAATAATTTATTCACATATACTTGAGGTCAAATCTCAGACTTCCTCATCTAAATACACTGGCTGACAATCCTTGCAGTAATTTGGGATGCAATGATACCTTTCACAAGATTGGTTCAGCCAGTATGTTTACTTGAGTTTAACCCTAACCCTAACCTAATGGAGTTCCTCAGGGGTCAGCCTTGGGGCCAATCTTATTTAACATTTTCATTAATGACTTTGGCATAAAAAGTGGGACTGTGAGAATAAAATTTGCAGATAATACAAACAGGTATTACCAATACAGAGGAGGACCAAAATATCATACAAGAAGATTTGGGTAACCTTGAAAAAATGAGTAATAGAAATAGGATATGATGCAACAGAACAAAGTGCAGTGCATTTTGGAACTAATAAGAAATTTTGCCATATGCAGATGAATCTGTTAGAAGCAACAGTGGAGGAGAGAGACTCAGGATGATTATGAACAGTCAGTGGAAAAGGCTCATGATTCTAGGATGCTTTCAGGTGTGGTGTTTCCAATGGCGACAGGAAAATGTTATTTCCTTTATACAAGACACCCATGAGACCTCATCTGGAATACTGTGTACAATTCTGATTTCCCATGTTTAATAAAGATTAATTCAAACTGGAACAAGAGGAGAGGGGCTATTAGGATTATCAGAGTAATGGAGAACCTGTCTTACAAAAGGAGACTCATGGAGCTTGGCTGATTTAGCAAAACAATATGAAGGCCGAAGGGAGAGATGATTGCTTTTTATCAGTATATCTGAGAAAGAGAGGAGTTACATAGGGGATAATTGGCACAAGAACAAATGATTATAAACCGGCCACCAGTAAATTTAGGCTTAAAATTTAACAAAGGTTTCTAATTCTCAGAGGAGTGAAGTTGTAAAACAGTATTCCAAGGGCAGTAGGTGGGGTGAAAAACCCTAACTTATTTCAAGATTTAAGCTTGGTAGATTTATGGAGGGTCTGGTATGATGAGGTTGCCCCTACCATGGCATATGACCCTTCTGAGGCTCTATTAGCCAATATCTCCAACGTCTGGAAATAAGACACTGAATGGAGAGGGCTCTGAGTTACTAAAGGAACTTTTTCATGAGTCTGGCTGGTGGGTGATGCCCACATGCTCAGCATCTCGTTAACTGCTATATTTGGGATCGGAAAAGTATTTTTCTCCCAATCAGATTGTCAGAGACCTGTACAGGATGGGGTGACTTTGAGTAAATGGCAGCATCTCTAACCTGAAGTGTTTAAATGAAGATTTAAGGAATTCAATAATTCAGCCAGGGGTTGTGAGTCTATTATAGAAGTAGGTTAGAAGTGGGCCTATTAAAAGCAGGTTAGACAAACACCTGTCAGGGATGGTTTAAGACAGTGCTTGGTCCTGCCATGAGTGCAGGGGACTCGATTCAGTGGCTATATCTACATGAGCCAATTAGTCCGGACTAACTAATTTGGTCCAGGTCTATGCTAGCTTTTGACTAGTCCAAACTAAAAAAATTTCTTAGTTCAGACTAGCCAAAGCTTAGTGCAAACTAATAAGTTTGACTGTTTAGTCTGGACTAAGTGCTTAGTTCGAACTAATTACAATGTAGACGAAGACTAATGGCTAGTTCAAACTAAAAAGGTTCAAACTAAGCCATTAGTTCAAACTAGCTGTGTGTCTGAGTTTGAACTAAGAAGTTCATTCCAACTAGGACGTGTGGCTAGTTCGAACTAAAAAGCCATGGTTAGTCTGAACTAGCCTGACGCTAGTTAGGCCTAACCTCAGACTTTTTTAGTTTGGACTAGCAAGTCTGAACTAAAAAAGCAGGTGTAGACATAGCCAATGACCTCTCTTTGTCCCTTCCAATATTATGATTCTCTTAAGAGCAGGTGGATGAGATTGTGGCTTGAGATGTGCAGAAGATCAGACTAAATTATCATAATGTTCCCTTCTGTCTTAGAGACTATGAATCTGGGTTCTTGGATTGCTTTTTTATATCAAAATGGTAATAATCTTAATGTCTTTAACATTTGAATAATTCCTACTCTGAGCTGAATCCAGGAATTAAATTGGTTAAATAGAAATCCCACTTCTGCATTAACAGTATCTCCTATTCATTTCTTCAATGCTGCCAGATTGATGCTCTGTGCTGAGTTATCAACCCTAGAAACAAGTATGGTGACGCACAGGGACTGTATCCATTAAGAAATGTACCTGTAAACTCAGTATGACAAAAAGAATCTGTTAGGATTACAACCTATATCTTAAACAAAAGAAATTGTCTCTGTGCACATTCATGCTTGGATAGCGGTGCATTCCTCTACAGAAATGCTGTGACTCATGAAGATTGCAAGTAAATCATAGGAAGAAGTAAGAGAAAGGGGAGAGCTTTAATCTGAATCTCTTTCAGGATTTGGAAATTGCCTGATTCCTAACAAATCCCTTTCATCCTTCACACTCCTTGGACTGCAAAATGGAATGAGTCACAGACATGTTTACATGACAAGCTGTATGTCATCCACATTCTTGTAACCAGCACATAGCTAGGAAAAAAGATAGAGGCATTCTATATTATTTTGTTCCCCTCAAAAATATCTTTGAAAATCCCTTTAATAAACTCAGAGTAAAGTAGCTGTGCTGAGGCATGAACTGGCACGTGTCTTTATGAAAAGATAGTGATGGCAAAGGGTGGGTATTTCATAACTGTCTTGTTGTACTCTCAGTTATTGGTTTGTCTCCATGTATGTAGATTTTGACTATAAAGTTTGTGGGCCTAGGGCTTCAGCTAGCATAATTCAATATTGCTCCCCTAAAAAAAAGTGGATGTTAATGTCCTTGAGAGAGGATCTGGCTCTGCATCTTTTGTTTCACAGCTGACCACATTGCTTCTTCAAACAAATCAATATGATTTTGTATCCTGTGTAGGCACAAATGGCACAGACGATAATGGAATAGAGCTGAGTGCTGAGTGACTGCAATGTTTGCTGAAGTCAATGGAATTGTCAAGTACTCAGCACCTCTCAGGAGCTAGCCTGCAGAGTAGCATATGTATTGCAAAGGGCACAGCTTTACCTTATGGCAGGGGTGCTCAACTACATCCTCCATGCTATACATGCTTTTCGCTCTTCCCATCTCCGGCCCCCTGAGCATTTCATAAAGCCTGCACCCTGCTTCAACATAATATACTAACAGCCACTTCATTAGCGTTTTGTCGTCATGTTTACATCATTTTAGTTTACACAATCTATATCAATACATACAAAACAAGCTGAACTTAAAATGTAAATCAATGGAGATAACTATCTATTTGGCCCACATGAGGCTGGCCACATAAACTCAAGCACCTCCTGTGTAGTAAAGTTGAACACTACTGTGTGTTTACTACTTATAGTCTTCTGTCCAGGGCATCTCTGTGACAAGCTGGCTGACCCTTTAAGAGATCCCGTGGATCAACGTAGCTATCCAGCCTAGCTGGAAGAGATCTGGAGATGTCCTTAAAGAGCTGGATAAGCTCAGCTGGAAAGGAAAGACCCAGAGGAAAGGAGACAGGGAGTGCCGGCTCCATCTGAAAACAGCCTGTAAGCAGCTGAGAAGCAGGAAGGGGAGAAAAGTGGACAGGCTAGTTCCAGGGGGAGCTGCAAGCCTGGTTCAAAGCAGGAATGCTGCTGAACAGTGGGGTTATAGGAAGCACAGAAGTCTGGGGTGAGGCATGAGGAAAGGCTACAGGAGCTGAGATGTGCCTGGGAGAAGGAGGCGACTGGCTGAGCCAGGGTCAGAGGGTTGGCCATGTTCCAATTTTCTATTGGGCTTCGTAAAGGATATTGTGGCATCTGAAAGAACTAGATTTTGCTGGATAGCCAGTCGCGGCTGTGGGAAAATGTGGGCAAAAGGTGCTGCACTTCCACATCCAGTCAGGAAGGGTTTATTGACAGAATAACTCTGTCACAATAATAGCTCCACATTCAGTTTCTGCTTTATTCCACCTCACGTGGATGACTGCAGTTTCCCTTGCTGACCCAAAATTAATTAAGATGGATACCAATGCAATAACTGATGTTTCTATGACAATAAATAGGCCAATAAGGGGAGCACATGCAGCTGAGAAAACATGGAGATAAATTAGATCAAACATGTAACCACAACACACCATGTCATCCTACAGGAGATCTTTGACAATAAAAGGCAATGTTATAGAAGGGTTCCTTTCTCTACAGCATCCCAGGCTTCCTGTGTATCTTCAATCATACTTAAACCAGTGTGATTGGATGTCTCTGTGTGTGGGGTGTGTAGCATTAAAAGACCCTAGGGTGGCCCATATTTGTTGACTCAGGCTTGCAGGCTTCATAACTCCAGTGTGGAATTTTGGCTTGGGCTAGCGTCTGGGCTTGGAGGCCCTCTCCTCATGTGGGGTCCCGGGGTCTGAGTTTCAGCCCAAGCATCAACACAGCAATTTATAGTCCCATCGCTTGAGTCCTGGGTACCCAAGTCAGCTGACATTGGCCAGACACAAGTGCTTCACTGAAGTGTAGACGTACCCAGAGAGGCTTCATTCTTCAGTGACTGTAAGCACTTGTTGAACCTTAGGTTCACGTTGCTATTGGAAGGAATGTGAAATACGCTCACCATTTCCTATCTCCTGTTTAGGGATCAGAAATCCCCATTTCTCTCTCGCACTGACAGGCTGTCCAGCATGCCTGCTCAACTGGATGGTGACTTGCTACTGGCAATCGGACTCAAACAGGGGATCATCTCTTTTCACCTTTCTAACTGTGGATTCTGGAAGTAATACTTCAAAGCCCTCATTGACCTTTAATTATTTAAATATGCATCTTTCTTGACTATTTCATCACCAGGCCAAACTCTCAGCTGTTGCAGTTTACTGTGGGTCCATTGACTCCAAAGGAGCTATGCTAATTAACAGCAGCCTAGGATGTGACTCTGCCTTTATTTTAGTATAAGTGAAATGAGCGATTGTACAGGTGGGTAACTGACCACCCCTTCCCATTCCACCCAGCTATGAAATTAGCTGCCACATTTCTCCTTTGATGAGCTAAACAAAGTTGGCCTGCCTAGGATTCAATTAACATGCAAATACCTGACTGGAAAGAAAATAGCTAACACCTCTGTCTCTTTGTGAACTTAATTCACAAAACATTGTAAGTGAAATGATTACAGTTGCTGAGTGCATAAAACTAAGTATTGAGAAAGAGAAGATCACAGTACAGTACTAACAGAAACGGCCCCAGGAATTAATAGGTCACAGAAAAAATATAAATGAAGGAAATACAAAGCAAGGCCACACGACTTCGCTTTGATATAAATCCCATTTACCTCAATCCTGTGAGCTCAAGGAACTCTCATTTAGTACTCTGAGTGTCGGGCCATGAAGATCTTGCAAGATAGGGGATTAATATTGTGAATAACATTTGTAAGTAGCTATTAAACTAAAATAACCAGGTCACTTAGATACCACACTGGTCCATGCTATCATAAGCTTAAGAGATACACATCAAAGCAATGAAAGATTCAGGGTGCAGTCTGATTTCATGTGAGTCTTCACCCCAGACAGCTCTTTACAGTTATCTAGGAGGGTGTGCTATTTGTTGGTTTAATTATTGAGTGTTGTCTAAAAGTATGGATCACCTGCTGAGGCAGCATGCCAGATCAGATCCATAGTCTCATCACTATGGCACTGGCAAAATTTTCTTGACTGTGTTTTGTGTGGGTAGACTGGCACAAGGAGAAGGATCTCATTTTTCAAACAATGTGAAGAAAGACATTTCCTTTTAGTATACTGAATACGAATGAGAGAGAGAGAGAAGACACACTTATTCACAGAAACCTCATTTACCAGATTTCATGGTGAAGAAAAAACTTTTGTAGAAGAATTATCTATTTATGAAAATTGTGAGCTATTGGTACAATTGGTAGATGGTTAACTCTGTTAGCTTTCCTGGCACTGATACAGTAGTAAGTGAAACATTAATGAGGGGTGTCCTTAAAAATATGCAAAACCAAAAAACTTTGCATAGTTTATGGTTGTGGACAAGAGAAGGTTTAATGGTGCAATATGGGAAGGAGAGGCTGGATTCTTGAATGTCATTCTTTACTGAGCCACAGATGGCTCTTGTAATATTAGCTAATCCTTAACCTGTGACTGTGTTTGCTTCTGCCCTTAAAAAGTTGACATTGGAGGTGGGATTTTTGGAAATGTACCTGACTGGCTTAACTCTGCTACCAGTGAACTCAACAGGAATTCTGCCTTCAGTGTGATCAGGTGAACCAACACCTAGGGCTTTGAAAATCCCATCTGGAGTACCAAACATGGCAGCTAATCTGTCCCTTGAAACTGATATTGGAAGAGGGTTTTGGTCCAGGCATGACCAGGGTCAGCTACATTCTATAACCTTGTACCACTGAGGGATTACCCTCACTTAAAATGCTGCTGCAGTGCAGTGGCAGAATGTCAATGAAAACAATACCTAGGCCAAAAGAAGGGGTTCTCCCATTGGCGTTATATGTACTCCACTTCCCCAAGAGATGGTAGCTGTCGACAATGGGTTAGGTCAATTTAACTGCATTGCTCATTGGGTGTGGATTTTCAAATCTCTGAGCCAGATAGTTATATCAGTCTAATTTCCTAGTGGACACCAGTCCTTTGTTTCGTGAAGTGACAGTGCTTTGCTACAGTGTAGAGTGAACTCAGGGGTCTGTGTCCACATCAATATGAAAATGATTTCCAACAGTTGTTTAGTAAAAGTATCGTAACTAATGTACTTGGCAGTTTGTACACAACATGTCTGTTTCAATTGCACAAACAATTTTCGTGGGTTTGGTTTTCCATCACCAAAACAGAGATGATGATAACACTGCTCCTTGTGGAGATGTTATTGGGTTTTAAACTGGGTTTGAAGGGAAGGTGACCAAAGCCCATAGGAAGGTCACAATGAGGGAGACCTGGGGGAAGGGATGGAACTTGTGGGGAGCTGGGGTTGCAACAGCAGGGATAAAAGAGTGTCTAGTCAGAACTGGGGGCGGGGGGGTGAAATCAAATCATTGTCTTAGGTGTCCTAATGAAGCCCTAATCCCTGAGGTAAGTAAGAAAGGAGGACACTGGGAGAAAATCCAAGGAGGAAGGTGCAATAGGAGAGAAAATTGGCAGGGGAAGGTAGGACAATTGGCCTGGTGTCTTAGGTGCCCGTACACAAATGCAGGAAGCCTGGGAAACAAGCAGGAAGAATTGGTAGTATCGGCACAGGCAAGGAATTATGACGTAATTGGAATAACAGAGATGTGATGGGATAGCTTGCATGACTGGGGCACTGCCATGGCTGGCTATAAATTGTTCAGGAAGGACAGGCAGGGAAGAAAAGGTTGAGGAGTAGCACTGTATGTAAAAGAGCTTTTTGACTGCTTGGAGCCCCACTATGAAAGTGGAGAGAAGCCTGTTGAAAGTCTCTGGGTTAAGTTTAGAGGAGAGAGCAATAAGGGTGATGTCGTGGTGGGTGTCTGCTATAGACCACCTGACCAAAAGGAGGAGGTGGATGAGGCTTTGTATGAACAACTAGCAGAAGTTTCCACATCACAGGCCCTGGTTCTCAGGGGGGATTTCAATTACCCTGACATCTGCTGGGAGGGCAATACAGCAGTGCACAGGCAATCCAGGAAGTTTTTGGAGTGTGTTGAGGACAACTTGCTGGTACAAATGCTAGAGGAACCAACTATGGGGTTTGCATCTCTCAATCTGCTGCTCACAAACAGAGGACAAATTGTGATCAGGAAAATAGAAGCGAATGGCAATCTGTGCAGCAGTGACCATGAGATGGTAGAGTTCAGGATCCTGATCAAAGAAAAAAAGGGAAGAAGCAGAACACAGACCCTGGACTTCAGAAAAGCAGATTTTGACTCCCTTGGGGAACTGATCGGCAGGATCCCTTGGGAGACTAATCTGAAGGGAAAAGGCATTCAGGAGAACTGGCTGTATTTTAAAGACGCCCTACTAAGGACACAGGAAGATACCATTCTGATGCGCAGAAACAACAGTAAATGTGGAAGGTGCCCGGCATGGCTTAGCGGAGAACTCTATGGTGAGCTGAAACACAAAAGGGAAGCTTACAAGAAGTGGAAGCTTGGACAGATGACTAGGGAGGCATATAAAGATAGTGCTTGGGCCTGCAGGGATAAAATCAGAAAGGCCAAAGCACAAGTTGAGTTGCAGCTAGCAAGGGATGGGAAAGATAATAGGGAAGGGTTCTTCAAGTATGTCAGTAACAAGAAGAGGATCAGGGAGGGTGTAGGTCCCTTACTGAATGAGGTGGGTATCCTCATGGCGGATGATGCGGAAAAGGCTGAAGTATTCAATGCTTTTTGTACCTCAGTCTTCATAGGCAGGGTCAGCTCCCAGGCCACTATCCTGGGTAACACAGAATGGAGAGAAGGAGAGAGGCCCTCAGTGATGGAAAGTCAGGTTAGGAACTACTTAGAGAAGCTGGATGTGCACAAGTCTATGAGGCCGGATGAACTGCATCTGAGAGTGTTCAGGGAGTTGGCCGATGTGACTGCAGAGCCACTAGCCATTATCTCTGAAAACTAGTGGCAAATGGGGGAGGTCCCAGATGATTGGAAAAAGGCAAATATAGTGCCTATCTTCAAGAAGGCAGAAAGGAGGACCCAGGAAACTACAGACCAATCAGCCTCACCTCAATTCTTGGAAAAATCATGAAGCAGGTTCTCAAAGAATCCATTCGGAAACAGTTGGAGGAAAATAGAATTATCAGGAACAGTCAGCATGGATTCACCAAGGGCAGATCATGCCTGACCAACCTGATTGCCTTCTATGATGAGATAACTGGATACGTGGATGCAGAAATAGCCATCGATGTGATATACCTCGACTTTAGCAAAGGTTTTGATATGGTTTCCCACAACATTCTTGTCAGGAAGTTAAGGAAGTATGGTTTGGATGAATGGACTGTAAAGTGGACAGAAAGCTGGCTAGATCATCGAGTTCAGCAGGTAGGGATTAATGACTCAGTGTATAGTTGGCAACCAGTAACTAGTGAAGTGCCCCAGGGGTCGGTCCTGGGGCTGGTTCTCTTCAACATTTTCATTAATGATCTGGATAATGGGATAGGTTGCACACTCAGTAAATTTGTGGATGACTTAAGCTGGGGGGGGGGAACGGTGAACATGCTAGAGGGCACGGATAGGATTCAGGGAGACACAGACATATTGGAGAAGTGGGCCAATAAAAATGTCATGAGAGTCAGCAAGGACAAGTGCAAAGTCCTGCACTTAGGACAATAAAAATCCCATGTATTACTGCAGGCTGGGGACCGATCGGCTAAGTAGCAGCACTGTAGAAAAGGACCTGGGGGTTATGGTGGATGGGGAGCTGGATGTGAGTCAACAGTGTGCTCTTTTTGCCAAAAAGGCCAATGGCATATGGGGCTGCATCAGTAGGAGTGCTGCCGGCAGATCGACGGATGTGATTATTCCTCTCTATTTGGCACTGGTGAGGCCACATCTGGAATACTGTGTCCAGTTTTTGGCTCTGCACTACAGAAAGGATGTTGACAAATTAGAAGGAGTCCAGCGGAGGGCAACAAAAATGAATAGGAGGCTGGAGCACATGACTTACAAGGAGAATGGAGGAACTAGGCATATTTAGTCCACAGAAGAGAAAACTGAAGGGGGATTTGATAGCCACCTTCAACTATTTGAAGGGGTTCTTCAAAGAGGAGGAAGCTAGGCTGTTCTCAGTAGTAACAAAGGACAGAACAAGGAGGAATGGTTTCATGCTGCAGCTGGGATAGTCGAGGTGGGATATTAGGAAAAACTTTCTCACTAGGAGGGTGGTGAAGCATTGGAATGGATTACCTAGGGAGGCGGTGGAATCTCCATCTTTGGGAACGTTTAAGGCCTGGTTAGACAAAACCCTGGCTGGGATGAGTTAGTGGGAGTTGTCCTGCTTTTAGCAGGGAGTTGGACTAGATGACTTCATGAGGTCCCTTCCAACCCTATGATTCTGTTGTGGTCTCATTAAGTTGTGTTTAATGCACTTTTTGAAATTGCTTAATGAAAGGTGCAGTGTTTTGTTTGGATTACTCTAGTGAATAAAAGCTTCCAGGATTGGGTCCTATTACTGTATTACAAAGTGTAAGGCTAGTCCTCTGAGGCAGTTTGTCACTGCTACTAAATTAAACTAGAGAGGCTTCTGCAGTACCAGAAGGCTATGGTATAGTGAGATGAGAAGTTCCAAAGGGGCAGCCATGTTGGTCTAGTTCAGCAAAATAAACAAGGAGTCTGGTGGCACTTAAAATGTTGACTGACAAGCCTCTGGCAAAATGGGGTTTTCTCCCATGAAAGCTCATGCAATAAATAAATGTATTACTCATTTAAGTACCACCAGACTCCTTGCTTTTTTCAAAATAGAGATGTTGTACTTGTTCTTAAGCAGGGATCTCAAACTCAAATCACCACAAGGGCCACATGAGGACTAGTAGAGGGCTGCATGAGGGCTAGTAAGTTAGCCCAAAGGCCACACCATTGAAACCTTTTCATACAATGATATTGCAAATATCGGTAATAATAGTGTCTTTGTGGGCTGCAGGAAACAGCTTTAGGGGCTGCATATGTCCCACAGGCTGTGTGTGTGAGACCCCTGTCCTTCAGGATTTGCCTTATTGCCTCAATGATACTTCCTTTCACTTACCTTCCATGTGTCTTGTCCATGTACATTGTAAGTAGGTACCATCTGCAAATACAGCACATAGGCAAAGGAGCAAAATCTCTGATTTAACCACTAGGTGTTACTTTAATATAAATAACATATTACCTAAAACTCTGGGGAAGGCATAATAATATGATCATGAGACATCTGCTATGAAATGTTTCTCACATTTAAGAAGCTGATACCTCTCCATACACACACTACCCTGTAACTGTGGTTATCATCATAATTTAAATGTTAAGCATGGACAATGTATTCATAATATTGGTGTGATATTTCAGAGTTCTCCTTTCTGTACTTTGAAATGTCAAAAGAAAATTATTGTCTAGAGTCTGCATTTTTTTAAAGTTATTTCTATTCATCAGATGAAATTGTATTTCCTCTCTTTCTGATGTGCATATATGACATATCAACCGGGGTTCATAATTTTCCTTCCTTTATTATCCAAGATTAAATTTTTCAAAATTGTGTTTTCTCTTTTGAATAAGAATGACCCTACAGTATGCTATTGCTTCTTCTCCGGGAGTATTAGATTTCTCAATGGATAAAGTAGAGCAGCTATTAAAGGACACTAACTTTTTATTTTTAAACTATAAACAGTATCAGATAAAATTGGTAACAAGAACTTTTTTTAAAGCAACCTTTCGTCTCATTCTAATAGCTCAACAATACTTTAGCTCACAGCCTTACGTGGAAATTAATTTTACATAATAGGAAGAGAGAGATTCATGAAGGTCTCAAAGAACATATCTTCCTATATATGTCACTGAGTAGAGTAGTTCTAGTGTCTCACAAGATTGTTCCATTCTCTGTGGTAAATGGCTATTACTGTATTTGTATTAGATCTTCCACATACAGAAAAAGGTATCTAGGTATGAGGGATGATTATTGCAATTAGTGTATGTGCTAGTTTTATAATTGGATGGGGATATAAAAGTACACTGGATATGGACAGCAGTATTTTAGTCTAGGCTAAGGTCCTTATGTACTTGGAAGGCAGGTATTTATTAGAGGTTTGTGTGATGCCAAACAGTATTCTAACTTTTATGAAGGTAAAAATCTTTAAGAATGAAATTAATTGCAATGTGGCAGACCACTTCATAGCCCTTGGCGATATTTAAATTATACACAAGTGCTGTGTGCCTTTGCGGGGAAGGAGAAGGAAGTCAAGTAAGCATGTTTGAACCTCTACTGCACCCCTGCCTTGTAGAATAGATTCTGAATCATATTGATATGCTAGTGTGGAGTGGCTGTTTTAGGGTTGTGAGGGAGCACTAGATCTGCAAATGTGCATAGATTCAGACGTTAGAGGCCTATGGTTTACCCAAGCCTAGAGGGTTGATATCAACACCCTGCCTTCCCCCACCCTTCACCTCAAAGTCCTCCACAAAGCAATAGCACAAAAGCAGATTACTCTGGGCTTTATATAGATCACTCACACACTTCAGCCTCAGAGGAGTTCTCATAACTCAAAACGCACGTGTTTGTTCTGACTTGTGGACAGTGGCTTATTGGACACAGAAAAGGTGGGGCTGAGTGTGGGACGAGCAAAGGGAATGGGACAGGGTAGATCTGTGTAATGTAAAGGAGAAGTGAGGCAAGGAGAAGCTGGGCTGGAAAATAGTAAATTGTAGAATTAAAAAGGAGATACTTCTACCTTTTATGAAGCACTTTCAGATCTATGGCTGAGAAGCACCATGCTGGTAAGAGCTAAGTAATACTATTTCTTTGTATTGCAGCACTTCCCAAAGGACCAGGATGGGGGCTTTATTGTGCTAGACACTGGACAAACATAAAAAAGCAACAAGTAAATTCAGATAGACTTTAGTCAGTCACTTAGGGTATGCCTACACTGGAGGCTCTATCGAGTCGACTTAGTCAAACTTGTTAAATCAACTTAGAGCATCCACATTCCAAACTCCTGTAGACTGCCCATGTCCTCACTGGCAGCTGCTAGATCAACTTAACACTTAACTCAACCTTATTAAGTTGACTTAAAGCCAGTGTAGATGGGGCATAGCCTTTAAGTCTTTGATCATCTTGGCTAATAGCCATTATTATACCTGTCTTAAATGAATGTTTCTAATTGACTGTTGAATCCAGTTACAGTTTTGGCCTTCACAACATGCCCTGGCAATAAGTTCCACAGGCTCACTGTGTGTCTTGTGAAGTTGTAACAGCTAATTTAGACAACATTTTGTATGTATAGTTGAGATGACGTTTTCCAATTTGTATCAGCATCAGGGCCAGCTTGACCAATAAGCAAATGAGGCCCTGACGCGGGGTGTCATTTCCTTAAGGGCAGCCACAGCACCGTGCCAGGGACAGGGTGGGCCAGCCCAAAAGTCAAACCCCCTGCTCCCGCCCCTCCTCAGACCAGACAATCTCCCCTGGGGGCATAGTGAGTCAGCCCATGGGGCGGGCTCCACTCTCTCACCCCACCTCTGGGCTGGCCCGCCCTGCCCCATGGGAGGAACAACCAGCCCAGAGGCCAGGCAAGAGAGCAGAGCCCAGCCTCTGAGCTGTCCTGCTCTACCCCTGGGCCGGCTGGTCCATGCCCTGAGGGCAGGGTGAGCTGGCCTGGAGCAAAGGCTGGGTTCCACTCCCACTTGGAAAGGGGCACAAAATCGAAAGCCAGCTCAGGGTGCCAAAGCCCCTTGAGCCGGCCCTGATCAGCATTGAATTTCATCTGCCATTTTGTTGCCTACTCACTCAGTTTTGTGAGGTCCCTTTGTAATTCTATGCAGTATACTTTAGACTTAACTATCTTGAGTACTTTAGTACTATCTGCAAACTTTCCCACCTCACTGTTTATCTCTTTTTGCCGATCATTTATGAAGATGCTGAATAGCCCTGGTGGCAGTACAGATCCCTGGGGGATACTGTTGTTTATTTCTCTCCATTCTGAAAACTGACCTTTTTATTTCTACCTTTTGTTTACAGTCTTTTAAATAGTTACTGATCCATGAGAGGAATCTCATTACCACTTATTTTGCTTAAGAGACTTAGGTGAGGGGCCTTGCTAAAAGCTTTTTGAAAGTCCAAATACATTATATCCACTGGATCACCCTTGTCTGCAAGTTTCTTTGATCGTCATCAAAGAATTGTAATAGATTTGTTAGGCATGATTTCTTTACAAAAACCATGTTGACTCTTGCCCATCAAATCGTGTTCATCTATATGTCTAATAACACTGCTCTTTTCTTTAGTTTCAGTCAATTTGCCTGGTAATAAAGTTAGGCTCACCAGCCAGTGTTGCCTTTGTAGACTATAAAACATAAGTATCAGATTAGCTATCCTCCTGTCTTCAGGTACAGAAGCTGATTTAGGTTACATATTACAGTCAGTAGTTTTGCAATTTCATATTTGTGTTCTTTTAATACCCTTGGGTGAATACCATCTGATCTTGTTGACTTGTTACTGTTTAATTTACCAATTTGCTCCACAACCAAAATTTATCAAAGTCGTCCCTCTATTGGCTATGTCTATACTAGAGGGCTCAGTTAAGTCAACTTAACAAGGCTGACTTAAAGTTGACTTTATTAAGTCGACTTAGAGAGTCCACATTTTTTTAAGTCGACTTTATTAAGTCGACTAAAGTGGCTACCGTTGCTTAAGTCTACTTAATAAAGTTGACTTAACGCTTAAAGTCAACTTTAAGGGCAGAAGTTATTAAATCAATTTAAGCAAGCACTTAAGTTGACTTAATAAGTGGCAAATATGGCCATGGAGTTGCTTAAGTCGACTTAAGCCAGGCTAAATCGATTTAAGCCTCCAGTGTAGACATACCCATTGACACCTCAATCTGAGACAGTTCCTTTGATCACTGTGATTTAGTGAGGTGAGGGAGTCTGAGGGGGAGGGACAACTGCCAACTCATTATAACCAGACCTTAGTCACTTAAATAAAACTGTTCATAGATGAGCATTAATAGTCTGTTCCTCACTTTCAGTACCCAGCTAGACACCCCTGGCACCTGATTTGCAGAAGGACTGATCACTCTTAATTGCACCTGAAGTCAGTGGAGCCTGTGCTTTGGACATAAGAAGTGCTACAATCATGCTACATTTGCTGAAAAAATGAGGCTCTAGGCATCTAAAGTTTGGAGCTCAAAATTATTGGATGTTCCTTTTGAGAATTTTAGTCTCAATCCCCATGCGTCAATATCCCATCTGCAAAATGGGGATTATGATACCACTTCATTTTATAGGGAGTTGGGAAAAGAAATTCCTTAATGTTTGTAAAGCAGTACAATACTGTAGTGATGAAAGCCAGAGAGAAAACTATGAGGAAATTTAATAATTCTGTATTCAATGCAGGGTGCGGATTGTGTGCAGTGAACTAAGGTGTGGGGGCACACATGAAATACTGAAGCTAGGTAGTTATTCAATGTATATTTTTCTGTTCAGTGAGCTCTGTCCATCCTATGCACCCTAATGAGGGAGGTGTCCTTAACAAACAATAGTATGTGACAGTGGATTTAAAGATTGTATCATAATGCATATGCACATTGGGAGAACCTTCATTCTGCTTTTCCTAAATTCTGACTGCCTGAGTTTGAAACTTTAATGTTCTTTAACATAGGTTTTAATATAATGTACTATAGACTGATCATTCAAGTTAACAGCACCCTTCTGAGGATGGTAAGTATGATTGCATGGTGATCTACTTTGACCCAGGATCCTTGCTGTTGAGTGATACTTTTGAAATAATATAATTGTTCCATGGAACAGACAGGCCTGTAGTGATATACAGTTTGACAGCTGGAAGACTAGAAGACACTCATGTGTCTGAGCAATCTGATCATTATGCCAAACTTCATCTGTGTGATGAATGTAGATTCGCCAGGATACAGCACATGGGAGGGAAAAGAGAGGGTGACAATTGAATTTGATAATGTCATTTCTATCATTTGAGCATTCTGAATATGTGAACTGTCTGGAGTTGACGTGTCATATATAACTGGAAAGGTATTTTTCTCTGGATTTGCAATAAAGTCTTGAATTTGATACATAATCTTAATGACACACAGTGTTTATGATCTCACCATAGTCAAATGAGTGACTGTTGATTTGCTAGAAGATCATTAATTTGCAGGAATTGTTCTCAAGTAGTTGAACTTATTCATCTGTAAAACTTCCTAAAAGTCTAGTGTGAGTCCTTTGCTCCCTTGATACATGCACACAATCTTGTCAATGTCCGTAGAATTCTACATGCAGATCATGGAACAGACTATTATTGATTAGTCTTTCAAGGAAGCTCTGGGAAGCCCCTCACTTTGAATAATTAAAACAAGACTGAAGAAAATACTAGAAAATATTCTTCAGAAGATGGTCCTTCACTGCATAGAGATGGCCTAGATGACTTGGGCTTTCTCAGTCTCTGTATAATGTGATATGTTTCAGTATCTTACTTTTGAGATGCGGGCAGGATTTTAGAAGCTGCATGTCTAAATTGAACATATTATTTGAGGACTGGGACAGTCACCTATACCATTAAAGGGATCTTGCAACATCAGTGCAAGGAGTAGAAGCAGCTATTGCTCCTTGTCCACCTGACAGTGATTTATTATAAAACATGTTAGTCCTTGTGCAAACTTTCAACAGAGAAACTTCTAGGAAAAAAAATTGTAGTAAACCATGTATATAAAGAATTAAAGCTATTTGATGATGGATAAAACTTTTCTGGTACATAATTTTAATAGGAAACTCTGGTTGTGTGTTCTGTCAGCATTAATTGTTAATCTGCTTTGAAATGGAACATATGTTTTATGGAAGTTTCTAGTTTGGATGAAGACTGTGAAGTAGGTGATCCAGTGACTGAGTGCAGGTTGCAGACATTTGAGAAGTCTTATAGCAGTTTTTGGTGGTCGTAGTGTTACATGTTATAAATGATAGACAAGTAATTTGTGGTAATATCTTCTGTTGAGCCAACTTCAGCTGGTGAGAGAGACAAGTATAAATGCCACCCAGTTTTTCTTAAGGTCTGATGATACATTGAGCCCTTATTATAGGAGGCGGTAGGAGCATTCTCTTAACTTAAAGAGGCACAACCAGCTTTGATTTGAAGCCCCCACCTCGCTTTTCTTAGGTTCATAACTTTCTGAATCCTTTTTGTTAGGGGTTTTACATATTCAGGATCTATCCTTAGCTTTCTTTTATCCCTGGAAAGATTGCACATTTTCCTTTCAGCTGTTTGAGATGTATGAATATGTGAAAAATACTCCTTCATTTTAAAAAGTCATGTATTTTTAAACAGAGCTACAGCAAAAACAGTTGGAAGTTTGAAAACTTGGCGTGGACTTGTTCCTCACTGAGAACAAATACCTGCGCTGATGGTGCTATCAATTTTCTTATTTAATTATATATTGGAAGGTTTAACTTAGAGGAAGTTGCTACAAAATTTAGAATCTGAAGCCATATAATGTTGTAGAATCAGGAAACTTTGAAGCAGAATTCAGGTTTAGCGTGCTTTGGGGTATTTGGGGCCTTTATTTGTAGTTTAAAGTTAACAACCAGAGGAAGCCTGTAACCCACTGTATTTCAAAATAGCATCCTGTAGCCCCATATTCACCTCTTGTACATGGTTTTAATATATTTTGTACAATTGTATGCCTTCTGAAGTATCCTATGAAAAGTTGTAATTTGCTGAATGTCACTGTCCTGTTAAAATGTGTTCATCATAATTGTATAAGAAGTTATGAAATTTTGCTACATGTTTGTTAACGAAACATGTTGTGAGTCTGGGGAATGCCCACAAACTAACTCCTTAGATATAACAAAAGCACTGAATACTTACATGTCATCCCTAGAGATGGGTTGAGCTTTGTATACACAGAAGGTATAAGAGAGAAATTTACAATTCACCTGAAAGATGCTTTGAATCTCATGTGCACAGAAAACTGCTTTTTCTGTACCCCTATAGATAGGTAGACATCAAAAAGAGGAGGAGGATAAAAAATAAAATATCATCATTTCACCTCTTCTCCCTTACCTCTAGTCATGGAGTAAGGTTGTTTAAAAGACTAAGGACTGGTCTACATTTAACAGTGGCAAATTCGCTGCTGTCAGTTGAGCTTTCCAGATTGATTGAGTGAGTCAGTGGAGACCCACTCAATTGATTGGGAAGTTGACTAGGTAAGACCACCCCCTGAAAAAGAGTAGAGCTGAGTCCACAGGAAACAATTTCCCATTGACTCAGCACACTGAATATACTACAGTAAGTACAGCAAAAACAATGAGAGTCCTGTGGCACCTTAAAGACTAACAAATTTCTTCAGGCATAAGCTTTTGTGGGCTCCAACCCACTTTGTCAGATGCTGTAAGGACTTGTTAGGAAGTCAAAGGGAGATACGCAAGTTATTTTAAGTACTTTGCATATCTCCCTTTGACTGCTGCCAAAAACTGTGGTATATGTCTACCAGGGCAAAGAAATTTCATTGAACTAAAGGAGTGGTTCCGTGCTGTAATGGGGTCCGACTTGTGACCTGCAAACTGTGAACTGTCTGCACTATCTGGTGGGGTAAGAAAGTTAATCATGTCAGTTTAATTATGTCATTTTGTGACTGACTGCAACTTTTTATGCTTGTATCACTTCCAAGCTATCTTCCTCTAGTTAATAACTTGTTTTAATATTTTATCTAAGCCAGTGAGCTATCACTGAAGTGTTTGGGGAGTGTCTGCTCAGGCAAACAAGTGTTGGTGCATATTCATTTTCTCTGATAAAATGATGGACTTAAGAGTTTACATTGTCCAAAGGGAGGGAGGAGCTTGAACAGTGTGAGGTGCACATTTTTGGAGCACATGGGGGGATTTGAAGGTGTCTCCCTGTATTCAGTTCATGGACGGCTGAGAAGACATTCTGGTAACTTTGGGTGTGCATTTACATGTTGATGGCTGTGTGAGAAAAAAGCCTGGAAAAGCTACTTTTCCCTAACACCAGCAGTATAAGAGACCCTGGACTGAAGAATTCAAGGGGCACAACAATTCCACAGTCCGGGATTTCATAATCCCCTCTTTCTTTTTATATAATACAGGAGCTGCTGCCAACTGCTGACTTCAGTGATGTGCTCCAATAGAAAATTCCATCGGTCTCACTAGTAGTCACTAACAAAATGCACAGACTGAAAAACTCGTTGCAGCTCTAATGGGCGTATTCTGGAATAATCTCAACAGTTTTTTTGCTCCTTGATACATTACATTGTTTTGTAAACCAAGTTAGATGTTTGAGAACAGAATATAGTTGTTACTACTTCAAACAATCATTTTACAGTAAACAATCTGTCAAGCAAGAAGACAGATGTTTCCCAGTATTGGTAAATGTAGCTTTTAAATTAAGCACTTCCAGTTCACTCCACCCTCTTCTCTTCCCTCTACCCTTCCCATAGGAATTCTTGAGGCTATGCCTGCTATGTCATTTACAGTCATACTGCTATATTTTTTCTGGTGAAATGCTCTAAACCAGGGGTGTCAAACTCATTCAATATGGGGGGCAGCATTGGAAGGCAGGATGCCTGTTGCAGGCCATGTGGACACAAGAGTTCCCCAATCCTTTTCCCCCCCATGTTAAGAGCAAGAAAGTGTCATTTTGCACTCTATTTTCTGATCATAACCAAAAAAATAATTGATCCTGATCCAGCCCACGGGCCATGAGTTTGACACCTCTGCAAACTAACTGAAGAAAGCTGTCTGATCAGCTTAAAAATGGCTATCTCTTTGAAATGTGGTAGTGCTTTCTACATGATGCTTGTCAGTGTAATATATGTCACTCAAGGTGTGGATTATTCACAAACCTGAGACATCAGTCATACTGAAATAATTTTTAGTGTAAACATAGCCTCACATAATTCCATTTTCTTTATCAGAGGAGACACACCATTGGGAGAAGCTTGATTTGAGTCCTACACATTCTGTATATCTATTCAGAATGATGAAGGAACATATTTGCTTGGTGAAGTTTTAGATCTAGGAAAATATATTTAGCCAAGAAGCATTTACTTTTTTTATACATGCTCATGGTATACACAGTCATACACATATGGTTATACACAGTTATATGGTTATCCACGGCTCTGTATTTGTCTGCATCCATTCAAGCAGTGTGAGACATAATTGGGGTTATGACATAGCAGAGTTTCATATCTGTACCTGTATATGATGTTGCAGGAAACATGCTACCAAAACAATAATGTCAAGCATGTCACAAAAATTCCGAAACCACCTTATATGACATACTTTGCATTAGGCTGTACACAGTTACTCTATAAGGGTGAACATGAGGAATTCCTTGAAAGCATTCATGAGGAGACACTGAAGGCTGAGGAAACTGCCCAGCTGTGCAGGGCTGCTGCTGTTTCACCATCAGGGTGGAGGAGGTGGCTCTGTCACAGGGAGGACACTGGCAGCTGGTTGATTCTGGTAGCAGGCAGTACTCCACCCCTGCTCCCAACCCACTCACATGGTTTTGAAGAAGTGTTATGAAGCCCTGGCAATGAGGGATGATGTGGAAGAGGAGGAGCCATGCACCCCCAAGGCTGGTAGGACCACAACCACTGTACCCAGGAAGAAACATAGAGTCGTGGTGGTTAGGGACTCTCTTCTGAGGGGGGCAGAGGCACCCATTGTTGCCCCTGACATGGCATCCTGGGAGGTATGCTGCCTGCCAGGGACCGATATCTGAGACGTTACAGATGGATTGTCGAGGGGTTGTAAGTGTTTTGGAGGACAGGATCACAATTCAAAATGATTTGGACAGACTGGTGAAATGGTCTAAGGTAAACAGAATGAAATTCAATAAAGACAAGTGCAAAGTACTCCACTGGGGAAAGACCAATCCATTGCACACATACAAAACAGACAATGACTGCCTAGGAAAGAGTACTGCGGAAAGGGATCTGGGTGTCATAGTGAACCACAAGCTGAATATGAGTCAACAGTATACTATGTCATTCAACAAATGATGATCAGTCATTTGCAAAATGGGTGGAGATGAGCCCTTCTCAATTATATAGCACTCATTTAGCTTTAGTGACAAGCAGGCCTCAAGCACTCGTTCTACTTACAGCACCTTACACACCTCTCTGAACCATCAATCTGGGTTCAGTTCTGCTCTGTCACAGGCAACTGGATTGCTTCCAGTGCTGAGCGTAGGGCTAGGACTTTGTTAGCTAGTTCCCTTAGACCTTCAGCGCACCAACACCTTACCGATTTCTGTCTCGTCCGATCTGTTTCTTGATCTGCTGCTGCTTGAAGTTGTTCGTCAGTGCTCTCTGCCACTGTTACCTACTGCCGGCTGATGTTCAGGCTTGGTTCTTTCTGGCTCCGATCCAGTCTGTGGCTCTGCTGTGTCTCCACAGATCCCTCTGGTCCTTGAAGCTTGCTGCAATGTGGCGTTGAGGCTCCAAGCTCCACAGATATCCTCAGCCAATGGCTGCCCTTGTATACTCTCTGGAAGGGTGGCAGGCAATGTAGGAAAACATGAGAGAGGGAAGGAGGAGGAGGGGAAATGTGCAAAAACTTCAGGGATGAGAGGGGGAGGAGGAGGAACGTGTAGGAACATCAGGGAGGGGACGAAGAAAAGGGGGAATGTTCAGAAACATCAGGGAGAGGAGGGGGACTTTAATGAGCGGTAGACTGGGGAAGTAAGGCTACATATATGGAGAGCAAATGCTTGATAACGGGCTCTTCAGCCTCGCTGAGAAAGATATTACATGATTGAATGGCTGGAAGTTGAAGTTAGACAAATTCAAACTGGAAATAAGGGATAAATTTTTAACAGTGAGGATAATTATCCACTGGAACAATTTACTGAAGGTCATGGTGGATGCTCCATCACTGAGCATTTAAAATCAAGACTGGATGTTTTCCTGGAAGATTCTTTTGGGGGAAGTTCTATGGCCTGTGTTATCCAGGTCAAACTAGATGATCCCAGTGGTTTGTTCTGGTGTTGTATATGTACACTATAAGTTTTATATTCAACTGACTTGTGATCTGTACTGAACCATAGATCTACATGTGAGACAGGCTGCTCCCCAGATCTGGTCCAGTGTGCTTCTGGGACCCCATGATTTCCACTCCTGGACCCCAATTCACTCTGCTTTGCCAGGTGACCATTCACTCCTGAATAAGTCCACTCCAGCCACTTGCATGCAGTCGATCCTAAGCAGTGGGTTTATGCCCTCTGGCTACTCAAGGCACCGTTCCCAAGCAAGTACCCCTGGTCCCAAATTCTACCATGGGATCCATGGTCTTACAGGGATTAGGATGCACTCCTGATCACTATACACTCAAATCCATCCATTTAACAAAGAAATGGATTGTGCCCAGCCATCTTCACTCACATCCTCTGAAGACCAAGCAGCTTTAGATAAAACAACTACTAGTTCATTGATCAGATTATAGTTCTAAATGAGAATATGGCCAATCATGGCAGAATCACAATATAAATGAGTCAGGAGTGACAACAAAGAAATAAAAGGTAAAACATGCATAATACCCTAATATCTATACTTAAACTGACAACATAGTCCAAGTTTATGCTCAGGGTATTTGACTGTCAGATGTTTGTACACCCAGTCTCTGCCTAAGGCCAGGAAAGGCCCAGATCTTGCTTGGAGTTGTTTCAAGATGAAAATTCTCAGGCAAAAAGCCCCAAATCCCTCCAAGTGTCTCCCTTTGTTTCAAAAACCCTTGACGCCTCCCTTTCTCAGCAGAGGTGATCTCTTTGTGTGGTCTGAGCCAGGGAACTCAATTAGCATACCTTTGTTGCCTCCTCCAAATGCTTGCCTGCTGCTGGGATAAGTTCTGTCTGTCTTCTCCCCTCGAGCCATGGGAAACATGTTACACGTCTGTGCATATGCATGATGCTGCAGAAAACATGATACTATAGTAATCATTTTGAATAGGTTATGAGCCTCCATAAAGAAACTTTGTACGGCATAATCAGCATAAAAATATACAATCCCAGTGTATAAGTAAACAGAAAAATCATACAGAACATAGCCCAGAGTGCATAGATGTGCATCCCATGACATGGCACTTTGTATGCAAATAAAAATTACAGGTCCCTCCCCTGGTGAGTTTATGATTTAAGTAAATAGTGTATGTCTTATGATAAAAAAAATTGTAAGCTTCCCCTCATCCTCCATCCATACAGATATTGACATTAAAAGTATGGAATTTTTAAAAATAATTTTTCATTCCCTGAATTTGCCTTCTGATGTTGGAGAATTTAGGGTTTATATTTTCAAGCTTTTATCTGCACCTGTGTGGGCTAGAAACTTTTCTTTTCTTTTCTTTTCTTTTTTTTAAATGATTGCTGAGGGGCTGAGATAATAACTTTATTCCAGCAGCTGGTTCTTTAGGAAAAACACCAAATACTGTGAGATTTACAATAAAGTTTTGAGTCGATCATAGAATATGACCCAGCACAGGATAACACATGGTGAGTTGAGGATTAAACTCCTGTCAGAGCAGGGTATTAAAGGAAATATCACTCAGTATTTACACCTGGGGCATAAATGTCATCATAGAACAATGTGTCTCAATTCTTTCACATTTTCTGTAACAAGATATGCTATTTTAGATTTCTACATCACTATATGACAGTTCTGCTGTCTCTAATTGGGTTTAATCCTTTCCTGGTGCAGCTCTGTTGAAATCAATGGAGTTATGCCAGGGATGAATTTACCCCATTGTGCCTAACTGTCCTACTAATAGATCTGTCTTGGGTCCAACTGTTCTTCCAACTTGTACTATAATTATCCTAAAATTGGATTTTTCTAAGTTTCATCATTTTACAGTTTTTTATAGTACTGGCAATTAATTATTCAGAGCCAGGGAAGCTCTCGGCCGCTTTTCCCACTGGCTCTTATGCACACTATTGTACAGTGGTATGTGTTCAGAGCACCAATATTTCAGAGTGAAAAGGAAGTGATAGTGATTTTTTATTAATATTACATATTTCATGCCCATTGTTTTCTGCTCTGATATCCTTTCAAATTCCCTTGTGAACCATATGTCATTTCCGTGTCTAAGTAAAGTAACTATTCCTTTTCTCTTTGTACTCTTTATAGGCACTTTTAATCCTTTACTGATTACTTTTACCACTGACATGAGTAGATTGACTAGACCAATACATATTTCAGTGGCGATCTTAGCCTTGTGCTGTCTATGAAACAAACAATAGGCCTAAGGTGCAGATTCTCTTCCAGGAGTTCTGCAGCACATTTGCCTGATCCTTCAGGTCCTGATCATGATAGCTGGAGAGTTCCCTAATTGCCCTTTCTGATTTATAAACTTCACCTTGGACATCATCTCTCGGTTTCTGCTCCCATTGGCCTTGCTGGTAATAGGGGAGTTGCTCAGAGATTTGACTAGAGGATGCTAATTCAGTTTGGCAGCAACTTTTGAGATTTTGAATTTTGGCTACATTTCACATTAGAACAAAACCAGAACCTTTCAACTGGTTCCACAAAAATGTGTTTGAAGGGAGGCATCTGTCCAGGTTTCAGTCCCTGTTGTTGTAACATATTGGTCCCTTCCAACCTTAGAGCAGTGTGCCTAATTTACACAGAAGTTTTCATTGTAGATCACTGTGCATGAGGTAAAGCTAGGGCTTGAACCTGGGTCATCCACCGCTATGGCTTAGTACCCTACCCACACAGGCTACAGAGCAGAAGGGGCTCATAAAATCTTCCAGGTGAAAAAGTTGTCAAAACCAATTGCATCTAACGAAGTGGGTTGGAGCTAACGAAAGCTTATGCCTGAAGAAATCTGTTAGTCTTTCAGGTGCCACAGGACTCTCGTTTTTTTCAAAACCACTATGTCTTTGTGGTGTACAGGGCCACCCCTGGGGTGGGGTGCGGGGCTCTTGGTGAATCGGCCTCTGTGGGTCCCCCCCAGACTCCCACCCACAGTGGGGAGTGGGGCCAGCTGGCCCAGGGGAGGGGCAAGCCCAGTCCATCCTTGAGCCGGCTGTTCCCCATCTAGGGGACAGGGAGAGCTGGCGAAACATGGCAGCCAGGGTCAGCATTCCCACACCTTCCCACACTTGCACTGCTTTCAACTGCATGCTGGAGGCAGTGGGGAGGGGACAGGAGGCAGCACGGCCAGGGTGGCAGTGGTACGGGTCCTAGGCTGCCTTCCACACCTTCCTTGCTGCCTCTGGCACAGAGCTAAAGGCAGCACAAGTTGGGGGGAGGCATGGGAGTGCTAACCCTGGCTGCTGCTTTTGGCTGGCTCTCTCTGTCCCCTAGATGAGGAACAGTCGGCTGTGGGGGGCAGCAGTTCGAGCCTCGTCCTCCCCTGCTCATGACAGGACAGCACGGGGCCCATGGAACCGTGGGGCCCGGGCCGATCGCCCCTTTTGCCACTCCCGAAGGACGGCCCTGGTGGTGTATACATACCAGGTGTAGTCATTAGAAGCTGCCAAACCTTTCAAGAACAGAGTGGTGGTAGGAACAAGTAAGTAGATGGCCAGGTGAAGTATGAAGGTCTGTAAGTTAAAACAAAAATCATGTCTTGATACATAAACGGAACAATTTTTATCACGATGTAATTTTCAGAGGATAAATATGGAATCCTGGTGCCATTTTAAGTTACAGTTCTGACCACAGCAACACCTAAAATATTTTATTTTAAATATTCAGTGTACTGACATGACAAGCAAACTGGTTCTCATAAATGCTGGAAAGTGCCACACAATGCTGTAACGATCTTCTATATAAATATTAAAATATGAGCACTGCATATATTACTATGTTCCATCTGCTTTCCCTTTCAGTATAGGTGCCTACTTTAGGCATACCTCTCAATGCCAACAAATGTGGAAAGCAGTAATGTGTACAAAGTCTCAAAATGCAGAATGCAAAATAATTATTCATAGATTAATGGATTTTAAAAACTAGAAGGAACTATTATAAAAATCTAATCTGACCTACTGCATAACTCCTGTCATTGCCTGCCCTGAATTAATTCCTGTTTGAACCATGGTGTATCTTTTAGAATCTTAATTTAAAAATTTTCAGTGATTGAGAATCCACTATAACCCATGGTTAATTTTATATATATAAAAACACACATAACATTATATATGAAATCATCTAGAACCCTGAATCAGCAAAGCACGTAGCTTTAAGTTTGCGAGTACTTCTGTAGAAGTCAGTGGGACTATCTGTCAATTTTAGATTTTAAACTCCCCATCAGAGTATCTTGTGCTCAAAATTAAACATGTGATTCAGCACTGTGTTGGACTTGGAGCTAGACTGAAGGTGCGTGATTGGTCTAGAACACACAACAGTGGATAGTATTAGCACATCCATTCTGTGTGTTGAATGAAGAAGGAGTCCTCAGCATGTGATGATATTACTGAAGACTGCATAATAATATGCATAGTAATATAAAGGAGTTGATGCAATGATGTATAGGGAGCCTTGATTCTGATATTTCCTAATCTGAGTGGTTGAGTTGCCAAATTTAACTTTCTTATGTAGGTTGCATGTGTGTATATCTATCATTTAATAGCTAAATTTTATTTGATACATGGAAACTCCTATTTTTAGACAAACATTGTACACAACTTATTCCAATCTGCGTGGGTATATATCAAGTCATGTACAGGTGCCAGATGTAATGGTCTCTCCACCTTTCTACTTGTAAGAATGATCCCAGGGGCTGAGCTGTTAGCCCAAGTTGGACTCCACTCTGGGGATCCTGCTAAGGCATGTCAGGTGACTGATACATATCTGCCATATACAGTTATGAATCATGGAGAGGTGTATGCAAGGGGAGGGCAAGCAGGTACATGACCCTCTTCCCCCAATAATTAGCAGGGTACTGGGAGGGGACCTGACAGCTCCTCTGACCAAGGTTGGCAGGGAGTGAGCTTCTCCAGTCCAGCGGTCATCATCTCCAAAAGTGGTCAAATTTTTATTCTTGGGCATGCGCTGGGAATCAGGAGCCACTGTGGCAGTTATACCAGTTTAAAAGTGGTAGGAGCTCATTTCTGGCCCTAATGCAGTCTGTGTGATTTAATAAAACAAAGAACATTCTGAGTTCTTTACTCTTGAGAATATTAATGATCTGTCCTCTTCATTTTTGTTTTAATATTTATTCAGGGAAATGGTTTGTATTCTTGAGGAGGCATTTCCAACAACAGTGAAATCCAGAGGTTAAAGTATAATGTGGTGGGCCCCAGAACCCCCCCTAAATTTCCAGGACCCCTTCAAGCACGTTTGGGCCCCCTTCACCCACCCCAGCTACTGCCCCCAAAAAGCCTACCCTCCACCCCAGTTACTGCCCCCAGAACACCTGCCTCCCATCAGATCCCTTTCCCCATATCTGCCTCAGCCCCAGTCCCCATCCTCTAAGCTCCCTGCCCCCAGGTCCACACTCTAGCCCACCACCCCCCAACTCCCCCATCTTCACTCCCCCTTCAGCCCCGCAACCCCCTCCACACCTCTGCAGCCCACCATCCTGATCCCTTCTTCCCACCCTACAGACCCCCACGCTGAGCCGCCCTGTGCCACGCTCGCTCACCACCAGCGGCGGGCAGTCTCCCAAGGGCTGGGGTGGGGATGAGGGAGAACCACCCCTTTCTCGTCCAGGCTATGCTCTGAGGCTTCTGCCTCAAGCGCAGCCTGCGCATGCGCAGGGGGGCTGGCCAGCACTTCACAGCAGGGCAGGCATGCCTCCCCTCTTCCTGTAGCAGTGCCTGCCCTGCCAGTGTAACCCATATGCCTAAGATGGTGCAATCTCTTTCAGGGATCCCTTATGGCTGGGTTACCTTGCTGGGCAGATTTTGCAGCCCAGAAACCAGAATCTTCTGGTAAGAGGGTGTGGTAGCACATGGAGCATGCTCCACAAGTTTTATTGTTATGCTGGAGTTACATGCCCAGGGAGAAGCCTAAGAGGAGCAGCGTGGAGAGGAGCAAACAGAGAGAGCTGCAGAGCCCATGTGCTCAGGGACTGAGTGAAAGGAGCTGTATGAGAGTGGACTGCAGGGTGTTTTCTCCCTGCTTTGGACTGCTTTGCAGGGGAGTTGTCTGCAATAGACCTGAGAGCAGAATAGCCAGTGACCTGATTGTGTGTGCTGGCTACACAGGAGGAAGAAAGAACTGCATGGCATTCGTCTGCAGCCAGGGGATATGAGGATGGCTTCTGTTTTGCATTTAAGCCTGCAATTGAGATAAGGGTGACTCCACCTGAGCATTGGGACTCTTGGGTTTCTTACTGTTTTGTTTAAATTCATCTTGGTTTCTTAGGATAAAGTCTGTTTAGTTAGTTAATAAAGGTCATTGTTATGTTTATTTTGAGCAATAGTTTGTTGTGGGATGGGAGCTCTGAGCAGTCCTCGCTGTGACTCCTGAACAGACTGGATCCTGGCTCTCCAGCTGCTTTCTGCAAAGGTTTCTCTGTTAGGCACTGGAGAGGGGCAAGTGAATGCTTTTGAGCCCACTCTAGCAGGTTACACCAGAACATGCTGGGCCCCCCTAAAAATAGACCCAGCATTCCAGAGCCCCTAAAAATAGAGCTAGAACACTGCGTCCCGGGGCCCACTATTTTAACTGGTGGGCTCCGGAATGCCGCGTGCCGGTTCCATTTTCTGTTTTTAGGGGCCTCAGAAAGCTGGCCCCCTAAAAATAGTGGGCCCCAGAACGCTGCTCCAGCATGTTTCAGCCTACTTTAAACCCTGGTGCAGTCCTGCTTCATTGAGACACAACTTCGAGAGAAATTTTCATGCAACTACTGTCTGAAGGAAGTGTTGCTCCACTATGAAAAAGGCATCAAACTAGGTGTTGTGGGGAGAGGGTGAGGCTGGCAACCCCAGTTATAGGAGGAAATGACAGACAAAGTGAAAGAGAGTGAAAGAAAAATCCCCAGGATGCCAGAACCCCTGCTTTGTGCAAAGGGTGAGTCTCTGCTGTGGCATTTCATTTATCTAGGGCTCTTCTTTCATTTGAAAATAAATCTTATCTTCCATAGCAACGCTGTTGATTGCTCAGAAGAATTCAAAACAGAACTACATTCAGTGATAGTATTCTTGTGAACTTTCCTAGGTAGGGATAACAACAACTACTTTTTTGTATTTGAGACACAGCTGATACTAAAATCTAAACTTAATTAAGTGAATACAAAAAGACTGAAGTTCAACAGTTTATAGACAAAAGTAATACAGACAAGCACCTTTGAATACCAAGACACTCATCTGGTGCCCTTTATATTATTTAATTACTATCAGCCAGGTTGCACAAAAAGGAGAAAGCATGGAAGGTATCCAAAGGAACTTGTGATCTAAATCATACAGCAATAACAAAGTAGACACACAAAGCACTGGATAAAGGACTTCTCTCACTTGTCTGGATGTTATTTGATATAAAGTAGGACACCTGGTACCGCAGATAATGTTAAGAATCTGGCAGCATTTGCATTTAAGACTGTGGACATTTGAAATGCTGCTGGGATGAAAATAAATACGCTGTTGGTAATGTTTGCCTCAAACACTGTGGGGTGTATCAGCAGAAACTACACCCACTGTCTGCTGCTTGCTTGATCTAGATGTCTTGCCAGAAAACTGGTACATTTTATCTGAGATTCTGGTAGGAAGACTTTTCCTCATTTTATTGTGGGTTAAAAGAAAAAAAAAATCCTAACCCCTCTGTCTTGATTGAACTGCATCAGATAAGAAAGAGGATGACATTGTATTCCTGATAATGGGAGTGACCCTGTTTGCCAGGCCCCTGTCTTTGTCTCTGTCAATTAATTTTTTATCTTGCTCTCGTAAACATAAGACTTGCCATGAACAATCAGCTCCCAGTTTCATTTAGTCCAGTATCCTGTGTGTGACAATGGCCAGTACCAGATGCTTGAGAAAAGTCCAAGAAATCCTGTAATGGTTAGTTATAGGATACCCTTCCCCCAGGCAAAGTTCTTTCCTAGCCCTCAATAGTAAGAAATTGGCTTCTGTCCTGAAGCATGAGGGTTTCAAAGCCTTCCAAACTTGGAAGTTTTTGAAATCCTTATTGTTATAACTCTAAATGTTCTTGTTATCTATATAATTGTCCCTATCTTTTTTAAAATCATGCTAACCATGATATCTTGTGGCAGTCAGTTCTGCAAGCTCTCTTAGGCATTGTGTGAAAAATTTCTAGCCGTTTTGAACATTTGCTGTGTTTCAGTTCATTGAGTTTTCTCCGTGTTCCTATCCCATGAGCAAGATTGTGCACTTCTATCTACCCTGTCTTCTCACAACAATTCATCATACTCTTTTCCTTCTCCAGTGGGCTAGTCTTAAAACTGAAGGTACTGGAACACTACTAAATTCTGACTTTTCTTACATAGGAATCATTATGTGAATTCACATTTTACGTGTATACTGAATTTCTAATACAGTCATCCTTGGCTAAACTGGGCATGCTTGGAATAGGCAGGTTGTCTGAAGTAATGAGGTGCTGGTTTTAAAAAAATCAAACATAAACATGTAGGTGGGGGCAGGGACCAAGCTCAGAGTAAATGGCTCTGAGGAAACTGAACTGAGGGATGTGCTGCCTGTCCCTGCTGCTCTAGGATTATGCTGCCCTGCTTGTGTCCTTGCTCACAAGATTTCCTGCCAACCTCTCCACTGAAGCCTCGTGCTCAGTAACCAGTTGCAGCCTCTTATCTCTGGTTCAAATGCAATCCCCCCAGATTCACCCACACTGCAGCCTGCAAGGTGCACAGACTCCCCCACCACACACCTTGCCTGGATGCTGCAGCGCATGTGACTTGACTAGTGAAGGAGCCAGGGGCGGCAAATGACCTCCCTCTGCTGGCTTGAAGCCCAGCCCCAATGTGAGGCTCTGCCCCTGAGCTCTGACTGGTAAAGCCCGGAGGAAGCTGATTGCCCTGATGGCCCTGCTTAGGCGGCAGCAGGGCTAGGAAGCTGTTTGAACAACTGGGCTCCAACCTGCTCTGGACTACGTGACTCATGCTGGCTGCATCTGCTGCACTGACTTGATTTCCTGGCACCCTGGACATCCTGGCATCTCATTTGTGGTTCCTGAGCTCCAGTCTGTCTCCTGACTCTTGGTATCCTGAACATGTTTAATTCTGGTTCCTAACTCATAGTTCAGACCTCAGTTGTCTCCTGCTTCTGAGATCCTCCTGTTCTGGCCCAGCTGGCTCTTGACTCCTCATTCATGACCGCACACACTGGCTCAGATTACTAAATGTGGTGCCTGACCTTGCCATGACACCACATCAGTGTGAAGGATCCACCAAACCCCAGCCTTGCTTGGAAGGGCCCTGTGCCCTGAATGATATGATGTCACCAGCCTTCTGGCTGCAGTGGCCACAACAGATTACTCTGGAGCATTGTGAAGCTAAGCCTGCAACCATCTGCTTGTCATGGGTGAATGCTTCTCCCAGTGTTCAAGAATTAGTGGGTACTGAACTCGGATTCCAAAGGGGTAGTCGTGTTCGTCTAGTCCTGCAAAACAAACAAGGAGTCTGGTGGCACTTTTAAAGACTAACAAATTTATCTCAGGAGCTTTCAGGGGGGAAAATCCCACTTTGTCAGATGCTTGAAGATGGGGAACTTACAGAATGGGAGGAAAATAAAAAAACAACAAGGAGTTGTGTGGCACTTTAAGACTAACAGATTTATTTTTTGCATAAGCTTTCGTGGGAGAAGATCCCACTTCCTCAGATGCTTCGAAGATGGCTGAACTTACAGAAAGGAATGAAACTAAATGCAAGGGGGTGTAAAACATAGGATCAGGTCATAAAGTAACAGCAAATCAGAGCAGTTTACAGGCTCAAATCATGGGAAGCCTGAAATCAAATTACCCTTTGTAATGGGAAAAGAACCCATAGTCTCGATTAAGTCCTGCTTTCACAGAATTTAGCTTGCATATTAATTTGAGTTCAGCTGTTTCTCTTTGAGGTCTTGATGTCCCAGGTACATCTCTAATGACAGGAAGATGGAAGTGCTCAGCAACTGGTTTCTTGGTTCTTTGAGTTCTGATATCAGCTCTGTGCTCATTCAGTCTCTTACGGAGCGATCATCCTATTTGTCCAATATATAAGGTGTTGGGGCATTTCTTGCACATGATGGCATAGACCACATTAGTAGATGAGCAGGTAAATGAGCCTTTGATGGAGTAGCAGGCTTGATTAGGACCTATGATGGTGTCTGTTGTGCAGATATGTGGGCAGACTTGGCAGTGTGGTTTTTTTGCAGGGGTGTGTGCCTGCTTCAATGTTCCTGTTGTTAGATCTGCAGGCTTCCCATGGTTTGAGCCTGTAAACTGCTCTGATTTGCTGTTACTTTATGACCTGATCCTATGTTTTACACCCCCTTGCATTTAGTTTCATTCCTTTCTGTAAGTCCACCCATCTTCGAAGCATCTGAGGAAGTGGGATCTTCTCCCACGAAAGCTCATGCAAAAAATAAATCTCTTAGTCTTAAAGTGCCACACAACTCCTTGTTGTTTTTTTACTGGACTAGACTAACACGGCTATCCCTTTTGAAATTAGCAAAATAAAAGACCATGCCCCTTTCTGGCTCAGCTACAACATTGCTGCTGCTTCATAGCCCCAGAACATTCTGGCTCCGCTGTGTCACTCACCTTCCCAAGTCCTGTCCGGAGAAGAGAAGCTGCATCTGGCCTCCTGAATCAGTGAAGTTGATGACAGCCTGGCTAAGCAGGTCTGCATCCCAAAGATTTATATGTGCCAAGTCTGACACTTGCTGCTATGTTCCAAAGGGGCAGCCGTCTTAGTCTAATCCATCTTCGAAGCATCTGATGAAGTGGGATTTTCTCCCACGAAAGCTCATGTGAAAAATAAGTTTGTTAGTTTTTAAGTGCCACACGACTCCTTGTTTTTTTTTACTTGCTGCTATCCCTGTCTTCCCATTACCCGCTAAGCCAGCCAACCAGCTCCCAGCTGCCAAAGGCCCATGAGGCACATGCCTCCTCAGATGCTTTGATCAGTAGAGTAGGTTAGAAATTTTTCATCAAAATGATTTTTAGATGGGAAATGCTGCTTTTGTCAAAATCAGATCATTTAGAAATTGTTGGGGCTGGGGGGGGTGTTTTTATGTTTTTGTTTCTTTGGATGAAATTTCATTTAGGAAAAAGCTGAAATGAAGTACTTTAATAATGTCCAAACTACCAGTTTTAAGATTTTTTTGAACAGTTAATTTTTGAGGGGTAAGGTTTTTGTTTCAAATCAACTCTTCTATACTAAATAATTTGTTTTTTATATAGCTTTTTATTTATATTTTTAAAGCCACTGAGGTTGAAAGTGAAACAAATGTTTTGCTTTGTATTGAAGCTCAGCATGTTGATTAACCTGAAACAAGGCTTTGATTTGTTTGGTTTTTCAGGCTTTCATTTCATGTCAACTCATGAAACATTTTATTTTTGTTCCATCTTGAAATCCTGGAATTTCTCACGCAACAGAGCCTTGCATGTTGCCAAGTTCCAAAGGGGGTGGTCATGTTAGTCTAGCTCAGTAAAACAAAGAAGGAATCTTGTGGCACTTAAAGACTAACAAGTTTATTTATTGCATGAGCTTTTGAAGGAGAACATGCCACTTCATTAAACGCTTTGAAGACAGGGGGGAACTTACAGAATGGGAGGAAATAAACACAGGGAAGTGTAAATCACCTGATCCCACTACACTTCTTCGCATTTATTTCCTCCCATTCTGTAAGTTCTCCCATCTTCAAAGCATCTGACGAAGTGTGATTTCCTCCCACAAAAGCTCATGCAATAAATAAATTTGTTAGCCTTTAAGTGCCACAGGACTCCTTGTTTGTTTCCCACAACAGAAAATCTGATTCTTGCTTAGCTTTAATAAAAAGTCTATATACTGCCTTCTTCTCTTACTACTAGTAAGCCCAGTTCTTCTCTCTGAAAATCTGATCACCCTAGGAAAACTGGCAAGCTACACAGCCTGAGCAGAACCAGGTGGCCTTAGCTAGGAAAGTGACTCCTTTGCCTGACTTAGGGCTTGATCCTACAAGATGCAGATCATCTTAGCCCCAACAGAGCAAAGCACTTAAGCATTATTTTAATTTCAGACACCCCACTAATCTTACTGGGTGAGATGGAAAAATGTGTTCTTGCCTCATGTTATTTTAGATCTGGTAAACTAGTGAAAACAAAGCAATTCATAGTTTTCACACACTGGTAGATTTAAAATAAGGACTACGGGAGATGTTAGGATTTACACTGACTTGCTAATGCGTTAAAATTACAAACTGCTTTGTCTTCACTTTGATTGTACTTCATTCTTGTGTTAGGTGCGTTCTTACCTTTCTCCCTAGTAAAGACTTGGACTTTTCACATGCTTGAAGCTAAGCACATTCTTCAGAGCTTTGCTGGATTGGAACCAGAGAGCTTGGCATTTTGCAAGATTGGGGACTTGCTGCTGTGACAAGGAAACTGCTAACAACTCTCTGCTCCCATTGCAGTGAAGTCAGATGATATTTAAACATTTTGATCATAATTTAATTATTAGTTTGTAGTATTTGTTAAATGCCAACAATGTGTTGAGTTATTTTTAACATCCTTTTTAAATACTTCTTTCTGCAAAAATCCTTCTTTCTAAAATATGATAATTTTTGGTCTTTATTTAAACTCTTTTTAATTAGTATTTTTTAGTATCCTCCCCTGTGACTTTCATTTCCTTAATTACCAACAGGAGCAAGACAAGCATTCTCCATAACTATGTTGCTTGTGCAGAATTTAATCTGACGTCTTAAAAATATCATCCGTTGGTTTAAAGCAGCCCATAGTTTAGGCTCCAGTCTCCAAATCCATTATGATGAATCACTGTCTCCATGTGGAGACCCATTGTATTCAGCAATGATCCAGATGAGTATCCAGTTGCAGACGGGAGCTGTAGCCTTGGCTCTGCCAAGAAGCTCCATATGAACAGATCCTTCCGCCTACACAGAACTCCCCTGACTTCAGTGGGACTTGATACAGGTACAGAAGTCCTCCTGCAAAGGCCAACTTGTAGGGATAGGGCCCAGCTCACCATGTGGCAAGAGATATAAATTCTCTTTCATTATTCTTGTAAGATTCATTGACCTTCATTTTAAAAATAAATCAATAACAAACTTGCAAGATTTCATAAGAGCAGCAAGTCCTTTTATTTTGGGGTGTAAGCAGTCTTTCCTAGGCAGAAATCTGATATACCAGGTAAGTGCAATTATATCTATAAATTATATTTATAAATTATATGTAATCTATCTATCTATCTGTATGTATGTATTTGCCACTGCTGTTTTGGAAGCACTTTGGGCTGTTTGGAAATCTTGTACTGTTGTAAATGGGATTTTTTCTGTTTGTTTGGTTTTGGTTGGTTGTTTTTTTTAAGTAGGAAAGTTTGCACAGTCTTTGTGAAACTGTATTATTTTGATTTATTAGCACTTACAATTTCAATAGACAAGAGTGGAGAAAAATGGTGGGAGTAGGAAGAGGTGCAAAGCGAGAAATTGAATTACTTGCTCATGGTCACCCACCAGATCAGTGGCTGAGCTGGGAGTAAAACCCGGCTCTCACAGATTCTAAGACCAGAAGGCACCAGCATGAACATTTAATCTGACCTCCTGCATAAAACAGTCCATCAAAATTCCCTGGATAATTCTTTGAACCTACCTTTTTTGGGAGAAAAAGAACAAACAAAAAAATCAGTCTTGATGTAATAGTGGTCATTGAGGGAGGAGCCATCAACCATTGATAAATTGTTCCAATGGTTAATTACTCTCACTATTAAAAATCAGTGCCTTTTTTCCTATCATAACTGGGAGACTGCTGCCTTGCAGATCAGTGTCGTGTCCACTAGACTACACTGCTTCCCTGCTCTAGTTTGTTTCATTGGCTTAGCAGAGCCCCGGAGGCCTTGAAGAAGCTGACTCCATAGGAAGAAGATGCCTTCTGAGTTTTCATTACACCACCTCCCGTGGATAACACTCAGAGTTGTACTGAGAGACTCTGTTGAGCAACGTGAAAGTCAGCGACATGGCCCAGGAGGAAAGGAAGTGATTCCTGAAAGACACATCGTCTTTCAAAGAATGGAGCCTTTGCCCAGCACCTTCACATGAGCTCATTGCATGAACCATATACTGCAAGCAGAGCTGGCCTGAAATATTTTGCACTAAAATTTTTCCTATGACCAAATGTGGCTTTTGTCAAAATTCGATGGGGAAGAAATTTTCAGTGCTCTGATTGAAAGAATCAGGATGAAAAGTTTTGGTTCATGACATTGATTTGAAACAGTGCTTGTCATTTAGAAACTTTTTGGACCTTTTCATCCCATGAAATATTTCAATCTTCTGTTGTAATGTGAAATAGAAAGCAATTTCAAAATGTCAGTTTCCCACTGGATGAAAATTCTGTTTGCAGGGCTCACAGGGCTTTTCAAGCCTTCTCTATAAAGTATCTCTTGGTACACAGAACACAAATTGAAATTGCCAAGTCATTTGTGTCTAAGAAAGGATCATGGCACATACAGAAAGCAACTACTGCATATAGGTATTTAGCTTTCTTCCCTGTAGGCTCAAAGAGTGAAGCTCAAATAAGAATGGCAGTGCATCACTTGTATATTTTCAAGAATGTGCTACTTGCCCTGGGAACTGAGTGGCATAATTTCCAAGATGGTACATAGGACCTATGTCCTGCAAATATAGCCATACAGGCAGAGCCTTTGTATTGGTGGGGTCCTGCACAGGTGCAAGGGTCCATGTGTGCTGATCCAGATACAAGAATAGTGTGATGTTTTGGGGAATCTTATGAATTCGAGAAGACGGTGAAATTGTTCTTATGAAAACTGCTGTACCACTGAATGCTGCTGTCTATCCATGGTTACTGTCAAGGTGCTAAGCACATCTCCCCCAGACTAGATACAATGGACAGTAGCAGGGGTGTTGCTAGAGTTAAAGATTAGGTGGGGCACAGGCCCCCACCAGCTGCCGGGGCCCCGATCCGTGCCCTTCCAAACCCCCCCATCTGGAGCCCCCCAAGCCCTTCCCTAAGCCCCCGGTCCCGCCACTGGCCCCCGCTGCCCCAGGCCAACCCCCACCCCTGCACCCTTTGCCCCCTGGGCTGGCGTGCCTGCCACCAGACTCCCCCCCCAGCTCCCTTACCTGGTCATCGGGGAAGAGCAAGGCTGCGGCAGAGGCTGAGGCTCCTGGCCCGACCCTGCTCTCAGTCTGCTCAGAGCAGGGTCAGGCCAGGATGGGAGTTTTAAAAACTCCGAGGCCCAGCCTGGGGCAGTTCCCTCCTAGCCAGAAGACTTTGTCTTCCAGCTGGGTAGAGGCCATGGCTGCTAGCTACACGCTTCGTGTTCCCTGTGCAGTGGAGAGACAGTGCACCCGCGTGGAGTTTAGAGGCACGCAAGTCAGGGCTGGCCCTGAGTTTCAGCGGGGCTGAGGCCCCCAGAGCCCCCTGCTAGCGATTCCTCTGGACAGTAGTTAACCTTGAGTGTACCCTGAGCAGTCAGTGAGTACACTAAAGAGGTTGTATGCTTATGGAATGGGGAGGGCTGGATTAGCTAGGAGTGAGATTAACAAGGGTCAGAAAAAGCAAGCAGGGCTCCATAATTCAAAAGCTAAGCCAAGAGCTGCTGCACAATCACCATGGGTAGCCCAGAGGGCTCTGAGCCCAGCCCAAAGCATGCTTAGGAGTGGTGAGAAGATTGAGGTAGGGAGAACCACGCAGGGTTTATTGGTGTTGTAGCTGTGTATTTCTTGTAATATTAAAGAATAAAGTGGTATGCTAAGGTGGCTTAGAATCTGGGCAGCCTGTCTGCATACCTCTGTAAGACTTAATGTCAGCCAAGGCCCTGCAGCTGTGCTTGCTCAGGACTCTGATGCCCAAATGAGTCACTGAGGCTGCCTGACAGACCACCCACTCTGGCTGACTGAAGAAGCTACCTGGCCGGTTCTTATCTTGCAGGCTGTTCAATACACATGTCCCTGGACTTGCTGCCTTCCTGTGCTTGTCCCTCATGAAGCCCTGCTCCTGCTCCTAACCTGTCCCAGCTTTGCTCCTGCCTCAGAACCTTGCTCCTGATAATCTGCTTCTGACCCCTTGCCCTGAATCCTGACTCTGTCTTGTGGCTCTGCCATTTGGACTTTGTCTCTCGTTTTGATCTTTAGTTCTTCTTCCTCGATCTGGCCTTGTTTTGCCATCTGGCTCTGGCATTCAGACTCCAGCCACTAGGCATGACTCCCACTCTGAGCACGAGCCTGACTACTTATGACCTGATCTCCTAGCAGTCAACCTGTGGACCCAAAACACCTGGTGGCTGGACTTCTGGAAAAGCTTGTATTTAAGTTATAGGGTATTGAAGGGGCCAGTACTAGTCCCAGGGCCTGGGCAGTTGGTCTATGAAATTTTAGCTTTCTCAAGGGGGTGCTCTCCTTCTGTGCACATAGGGATCCCCAAAGAGGAGCAGTGCACGGACTCTGACTCCAGGGGCTCAAACCTCACTGGATCCAGCAGTTGGATCCCCTCACAGCATTCTGGTGAGTGGCGCTCAGCCCTATTCTACACTTACGTCACTTTTCGGCAGCAGTGGATTGGTATTTATGCAAGGCACATAAAATGCCTTGAATAAATGCTGGTGACTTTCTAAGCTTCTGGGACACACTCGAGACAGCTGATCACAGATCCCTTGTGGTCGGCTTTCTCCTACATATTCTGGGGCCAGGACTTCTTGTGCCGACTTCTGGGAGCACAGCAGTGAGTTCTTACTCACTGCTAAGTGCTCTCAGAACACCGGGCTGACAGTGTAGACATAGCCTCAGTGAGAACTGTGACGATGAGATGCATGTAACTAAGGGTAGTGCATGCAGATATATCTGGTTCGTTTTAAGAGTGTGTTTTATGGGCACAGCTAAAATACTATCCAGTGCTTTTGTTTTGTATGAAAATTCTGGCAAACAAAGTGGCATAACAGTGTGCTGTAAAATTATTAAACTTAATTGTGTGTACAACAGAACTTCAGAGGAAAATAGGGTGTGTGCACTTTTTACAGGATCTTCCAATATTGAGAACCAGACTGCTTCATACCAAATCTTATATGAAAACATGAACTTTTGTGCCTAATGTAGTTATTGCAGCTCATGTGCTCTGTTAAGTCAGCTTGGAGACCCATGCAATAAACAGGCAGAACAGAAGTGAATTAAAAGATTTAAAAAGTGTATTTTTAATTTAGAATTTTCTTGCCCTTGTCTTCTCTATAAAGACCTAGTTTTTTGTATTTACACATGTGATCACTCAGTTATCTAACAAAAATCATTTTGTACAGCTAAATTTCCTTTATACTGCTTTAGCCCTTTGTTTCATTGATCTAGAAAAGGATACAAAATATGTTTCCATATGTAAATATGCATTATGGCTTTTGCAGTACATATTCTATGTCACACATAGACACTCTGGTACTCCTGGGGCAACCTTAATACCATCAGAGAAATTAAAATGCACATTTTTCTTCCTCTGTGCAGCTGCCTTTACAGACTCACATCTGGCATTTTCGGGCTTGTTGCCAATCACCGCAATATTGTGACTGCTCATAGAATTCCCTTGTTTTTGCACAGAGAGGCATCACCCAGACAGTCTTCTGCTAACAGAAAGAATAGCAATCATTCAGTGACAAGGTATGGCCACTACTTGTTATAGTTTTGTAATAAATATCAGTCTTGTGTTGCCAGTACAGTCATACGCATAGCAGAGAATGAGGACTGGAAGGAAGAGAACACTAAACTACATTTAAAAAAAAAAAAAAAGGAACAGTCAAGTTTATCCATCACATGTACATCTTGCTTGCTAAGTCAAAGAGGGAGACTGTAGGGAAGCAGCAGAAGCCCTTTTCTGCTAGATCATTAAAAGTTGGATTGGACAGGACAGCACACTAGAAAATACTGCAGGGCGCAGTCTTGTTTTGGCAGGAAGGTGGACTTAGATGATACCTTGCAGACCTGTCATGCAGACAACCGGTGAAAAAGAAACATATTTGTTTCAGTGGTAAACAAGACAGTAATTCTTGCCATGCAGGTGACATGGATTGTCTGTACCGTAGCTGACAGCAATTGGTGCAGCTGGCATTTCTCAGGTATGTTTGTATTCTACGTTCAGGCTGGCATTGCAAAGGATAAGAGCACAGAGGTGTTGAACTGCCAGGCAAAGATTGAAGCATAAGCTTTTGACAGCAACAAATATCAAACCTTTCAGTAATTTACAGACGTGCACCCAGCCTTTGGAAGAAAATAGTCCTGTTTAGACAAACTGGGCTTATATTTCCCAAAACACTGCCATCAAAGACAAATGTTTCTGACTTTTACTGTAATTCATTTGAAATCCCCTCAAGTGACTTTTGGCTAGAGATTTGCAAAAGCAAGATTAAAACAGGATGGAAAAAATAATTACAAGGTTTCTTCGGTCACTACTTTACTCTGTTAATTTTAAGACGTGATGGTACATAGATAACATAGCACTTACATAAATCAGACTGCCCCACACACTTCACAGGAAATGACTTAGACTCTGATGCTGCAGATGATTCTGTGAAGGTGTATCTCTCCACAAAGATTTTGGGGCGCAACCTAGAACAGTGAGAGGTTGTTGCCACCTGCCCTGCAACTCTGAGGGTATGTCCACACGAGTCTTTTATTTCAAAACAACACTGGTTGTTTCAAAATAAAAAACTGAATGTCCACACGACGTTTTCTTATTTCAAAATGACAGGCTTTGTCATTTCAGAATAAGAACCATCATTTTGAAACAGCTTAAACCCCATTCATTTCAAAACGTCTGTTATTTCAAAATAACCATTTCGAAATAACAGCTGTTTTGAAAGCAGGCTTTCCCTTAATTCGAATTAAGAAAATGTTAATTCGAATTAACTTATTTCGAAATAAGGACTTTATTTTGAAATAACTCATTTCGAAATAACTCATTTCGAAATGATGTATGTGTGGACATAGCCTGAGTGCCTTAAATGCTTTGCTGCTGTGGCTCACAGCCTGGGCAAGTCCAATCAGCTGACATTCATGCAGGTCACATGCTGGCTTCATTTGCTCTATTTCAGTTTGCACCCAAATTTCCCCAGGCTCTCTCCCTGCAATGTCCAGCCCTCTCTTGGAGCATTCACAAAGTAATTAAGTGTTCTGCTCCTTTAAAGAGATTGGAATAGCAGCTTGTTATCTTGACTAGAGTGAGCAAGTACTTCATATCAATCACAGCACTGCCTTGGTTTTAGAATAAACTTGTTTCTCATTTTATCAGAAAAAAAGAGAGGATTGAAATGGTTTATAAGCAAAAGTAAAATTATGCTTCTAAGACTAAAACTTAATTCCCACAAGTTACACTCTTTCTTCAGGGTAATTTCCTCACCAATCTTCCCTTTCTAGAAGTGGCTGATTACTTCTTTGCTGAGATTCCCACAGAGTCAAAGGCCACAGAGTCAAGGTTTTCCTTGTTTCGCAAGGAAGGATCACTTAGGGGTTCTCTACCCCTCTGTTTGAAGTCTGGAAGTTCATTGATCCTCTTTCAAGAGTTAGTAAGGCTTCCTGGGAGTGCAGTCTCTGTCCCCTATTGAGATTAAGTGATAACTTTTCCCCTCCACCTTCTTTGTTTGCCTGGCATGCAAATATGATTTTTGTTGTCTGGGGCCACACCTTGTTCAATTTACATGGGAGATATATTCAAGCAGGTGGAACCACATTCCTGTGTCTAGAAAAAACCTGGTTGTCAGCTCTCTTTGACGTGTCAAGTTGAACGTGTTACTTATAATTCCAGTATAGCCATAGAATCTTCTGTGGAATGACCATACATACATCATGCAAGAAGATTAACGATGAGTGAGTTATTAGTCTTCCAGTGACATATTACAGGACACATTTTACAGACAAATTTAAAACTGTGATTTGGGGTACTCTGAGCTGGTCAGGCCAAAAGAATCACACTGCTAGCTCCCAGGGAGCCCATAGTTGTAGCCTCCCCGTGCAAAGTAACCTGTGGTATTCATGCCACGGTGCAATGTGAGTAAGAACTAAAGCATCGGACCTTAGGGAAATCTTATGTCTGTTGTTCACAATGCTGCTTCCACTCTCATTAACTGTGGCAGGAGCAAGATTAGACTACAAGGGCTATTTTCTAATGCAACAATTAAGGCCCAAATTCTGCTTCTCTGATTCACAGAGGTACTTCCAACTAAAGTCTCTGGTACCTGAAAACTCCAGGGTAATGATGAGTCATCTACAAAGTGGCCCTTGCTGACTGACCCCCTTGGTTAGCACCATGGATAGTCAGCACTATTGATCACAAGAACCATGATGGGACTTCTAAGACTCAGACAAACAAGGGGAAATGGTCTGAAAACTCTAACCTTGGCAATCAGCTTCATTCTTTCTTTTCTGGTATTATTAAAAGCAATTCTTTAAGTATAATGTTTAAGAACACTTATCAAAACCAGGGTTTGTATGAACACATACGACTAAATTAAAGTTAAGTCTAGTGCTACTAAAAGCTCATCTGTGGCAGGCAAATGGCTCTAATGTGAAGTGAATAATTCAAAAGGTATGTACGCCTTTAATATCCTGAGTTAGTCATCCCTAAACATAGAAGGGCAGGTTATGCTATCACATTTTTTAACAAGAGCTTTAATACTGTTACTAAAGTATAGGTAATTACAGTAGATCTTTCTGGAGTAGAAATAACTGTGCATTCCATTTCTCTTGCACAAATATTTTAATTTGCATTAATCATTTGGTTTAAACACTCTGTGAAGCTGCTTCTGTTGCCTGATGCTTAATCAAATTCGATATATACTTTGACGAAGACAGATGTGCCTAATTTAGTCTTGGCTTTTCTGTTTCTTCCCACTCTAGAAATAAAATGAACAGGCAGAGAAAAATCAAAGTAAAGGTGAGATACAAAAGCAGTTATAGCACTGTGGTTTGCGAGGTTTGCATCACACAATTATGAAGGAGTATTAAGGATGCATTTAATACAAGCATATCATTTTTGAAAAAAGTTCAGGTAGGCTAAATACCCCTAATAGGTCCACTTTTCCAAATGCACATACTTCAGTATTTCAGACTGGCATTGAAGTGCATACAGTGGAAGTGCCCATGCTTAAATATTGATCTTAGCACAGAGAAGCACAATTCGAGTGTCATAGTAATATATGAACAGTGAAAACAAACCTCCCATGCTCAAATGTCACAGAGAAGACAGAGGACAGAGCTGAGCAAATAACTCACAACCAAGTACTTATTCCAGAAACACAGCGTTTTTTTCTGCTGAGAACTGTTCATGAGCAGTTAACATTTTCCAATTTACCTTTTATTCAAAATTGGCCACAAATAATTTCTGTGAATAATTCTTGATTATGACCAGTTAATGAATACCCAAAATTATTTGAAATTTAAGATCTGTGGTTACTTTTTATTGGATTTACAGGATGCTTAGCTTTATTTTTGTCCTCCAAATGGAAGGCTGTAGCTCTCAGAAAAAGTGTTTGGGGTTAGTACTTATGTTTATGGCTTCAAAGTTTGCTTTTTGCAATGTGCACATAATTCATTGCTGTTATGAATAGTCCTGCCTGTAAACTTCATTCATTGTGATAAGTGTAAAGAACAGACACAAAAGGACACAAACACATGGCAAAACATTCAACTTTTCATAGCAGTTAATGCTTAAGTTTTGTTTTGCTTTAAAAGCAATTGCCTGACTGTAGATGGGGTTAAGGGTTCTGCATGAACTTTATCTCCCCTGAGAAACTGTTATTGAAGGCTCTCCTTTGTTTGGTACTGTGAAGTACCTAGAAGACTAGCTGAGTCCCCAGGGAACTTACAAACTAAGACCCTGATCCTGCTATCAGATCTATGTGGTTGGACCCTTGCAGAGCATGCCACATGGATCCAAATCCAGGATGAGAGCCTAAATGAGAGAAAATAGTTCACCTGTCAAAATTTTACACAATTTAGTGCCTTTCAGATACAAAGAAAATGCATTTCTTTCTGCTGCTGCTGTTCAGACTCAGCCAGACTATCAGTTAAAATCATTTGTGGATAATTCTCTGGAAACATCCACTCAGTGTGGAGCAGCAGTTAAAAAAACCTAACAGAATATTAAGAATTGTTAGGAAATAGATTGATAGTACAACACAAAGTATTACAATGCCACTATATAAATTCATGATATATGCACACCTAGAATATTGTGTGCCTTTCTGGCCACCCAATTTTAAAAAAAAAGTATTAAAATTGGAAAAAGCATAGAGAAGGGCAAAAAGAAATGATTGGGGGTATGGAACAACTTCCCTCTGAGGAGAGGTTAAAAAGATTGGCACTGTTCAGATTCAGAAAGAAATGTCTAGGGTGGGGCAATGATAGAGATCTATAAAAGCATAAATGGTGTGGAGACAGTGAATAAGGAAGTATTATTTGTTCTTTCACATAGTACACAAACCAGGAGTCACTCAATGAAATTAAGACAGCAGGTTTAAAACAAACAAGGAAGTACTTCTCCACCCAATGCATAGTCAACCTGTGGAACTCATTATCTGGGAATGTGTCAAGTTCAAAAGTATAACTGGGTTCAAAAAAAGAATTATATCTGTTAATGGAAGATATGCTATTATACAAGATGATCAGGGATGCAGACCCATGCTCTAGGGGTATGTCTACATGGTAACTGTTATTTCGAAATAACCCATTTCGAAATAACTCATTTTGAAATAAAATCCTTATTTCGAAATAAGTTAATTCGAATTAACAGTTCGTTAATTAGAATTAAGGGAAAGCCTGCTTTTGAAACAGCTGTTATTTCGAAACGATTATTTCGAAATAAGGCCATTCAGACGTGTTGTTTCAAAACAGTTGTTTTGAAACAATGGTGTTGTTTTGAAACAACGTGTCCAAACGCCGTTGTTTCGAAACAATCGTTTCAAAACAACAGCTATTTCGATTTCCTTCTAGGTTTAACGGTTTCGAAACAACGGCCGTTAGTTCGAAACAACAGGTCCCGTTGTTTCAAAATAATGGTACGTCATGTGGACATGAGAAATTTTATTTTGAAACAATGGCTGTTGTTTCAAAATAAAACTCACGTCTGAACACAGCCTAGGTGTCTTGAAGCATCTGACTGCCAGAACCTGGGACTTGATGGTAGATGATGGTTCATGCAATGATTGCCTGTTTTGCTTGTTCTCTCTGAAGCATCTGGCACCAGCCACCATCAGAAGATAGGATATTAAGCTAGATGGACCACTATTCTGATTCAGTACGGCCACTCTTATATTTTTGTCATGTTATTAACTTAGGGCAGAGTTGACATAACTTGTTGGGTTGCAAGTGCTAAAGGCTCAAAACTGCTAAAGTAGGGAGACGAGGGTCATTAACTGAATCTCTCCGGGTTTCCATTGCAGACATAGGTAGATTGGGCTGGCCTGAGAGCTGTGAATATGTACAAGGCTTCAAGACGACACCTGGATTATTTATACATGTCCCTCAGCTAGAGAGATGGTAAAGATGCTGGTATTGCTAATTTATCCTTCCCTAGGTCAGACTGGATTAAGAGCTCTTATTCATGTGTGTAACCTCCCTAACCCCCCATACAAGGGAGGGTTTGCAGTGAAGTCAAGGGACCACTCACATGATCTTTCACATGAAGAATTAGGTCCCAAGTATTTGAAGTGGAGCTAATTGTGACAGCTATGCTTAAAGTTGCCAAAAAACGCTTTCTATTATAGCTTTCTGTTTTCAGCTATTTGTAGCTTTAATGGTTTAGGCAGATAACTTTCATGTTGGTTTTCTGCCTCATGCTGAATTGCTTTGGAAATTTTTGGCAAAAATGGATGAACTGTTTCTGAAAGAGAGAGAAGTTGGGGGTTAAAGCAAGTAGTTTTGCAAATGCTAAGAAATGTTTCCAGCTCTTTCATTGAAGAGCTCCAGTGCATCCTTGCTTTGGAGCAGGAACTTGAAAATTGGCAGGGATGTGGGAGGTGTCTTTTACTATCCTCCTGAAAATTCATCAGATTTAGCTGAGTTATAAACCTTGGGAAATTGCCATTTGCACATGCCCAGCAGAAGGTTTTTTTTGAGACTTGCTGCTAAAATCTCTAAACATTCTACTGCCCTGAGCTTATTCTCAAGTCTGTAGCGCTCCTACATGCTAACTGAACTGAGCGTACTCCTAGGTCTCACTTAGCCTCCTTGCTCTATGCCAGTGGTTTTCAAACTTTTTTTTGTCTCTTGGGACCCAGTTGAAAAAAAGTCATTTATGCCCACAACCCAACAGTTGCATCTTTGAGCAATGCATTCCAGTCTTGGAGCAGCAGAGGGTGCCCCAACCCAGTACCTGAGTGTCTGCAACCCAGTACTGGGTCCTGACCCATAATTTGAAACCCACTGCTCTATGCCTTCCGTATAGGGTGGCAGATGGGCGCAGGCACAACAGCATAACCCAGTAACACAGGTGATGGTGTGCTGAGTGGGAGGTGACTTTTTATTGACTGGTGTTAATATATTTGCTCACTTCACAGGCCTTATTACTGAGCAAGAGTGTCAGTCCCCTCCCTTAGGAGGTAGGCAAGTGGTATGCCTCCCCCACCCCAACTTCACATATGGGGTGCTTGAGGGGTTTAATAAAATCATTTCCAGCAAAGCAAGAACAGAACCCCACTCTTTGGCCCAGCTGAATTAATCTTACCCACTTAGCCATACTTACTTTCAGGATATCATTATCTTAATCACTAGATTAGAGGTTGGCAAACTTTGCTGACCCCTGGGCCGGTCCTTCCCCCCTGACCCTCAGCTGGTGCTGGCAGCTCCCACTGCTGAAAAAAAATGTGGTGGGTGCCTGAAAATTCAACAGTGGTCATGGCTGGAGGGGTAGCGCTTCCCATGCATGCCACAGAAAGAAGTCACCCAGAGTGGCTCATCTTGGTGGTGTGCCCAGGGACAGGAGTCCCCAGGCATGCTATGAAAAGAAGTGGCTCCTTTCAGGGGTTCCCAGGCATGCTACAGAAAGAAGCTGCCTGGAGTGGCTCCTTTAGGGAGCATCACACTACAGAGAGGAGCCACTCTGGGCAGCTTTTTTTCTAATTTCCAAACGGGAGGCTGTGTTAATCTAGTCAAGCAAAAAACAAAACAAGGAGTTGTGTGGCACTTAAAGACTAACAGATTTATTTTTCACATGAGCTTTTGTGGGAGAAAATCACACTTCATCAGATGCTTCAAAGATGGGGGAACTTGCAGACTGGAATGAAAATAAATGCAAGGGAGTGTAAAACATAGGATCAAGTCATACAGTAACAGCAAATCAGAGTAGTTGTTTAGGTTCAAACTCTGGGAAGACTAAGTCAAATGACTTTTTGTAATGGGAAAAGAACCCATAGTCTTGATTTAATCCTGCTTTCACACTATTTAATTTGCATATTAATTCCAGTTCAGCTGTTTCCCCTCAGACAGAGACAGACGTCTTGAGGATCTCTATGAAGCATTCTTAAAACTACAGTACCCATCTGGGGAAGTAAGAAAACAAATGACAAAGCTAGACGGGTACCGTGCAGTCAACTATTACAGAAAAGGCCCAAAAAAGAGAACAATAGAACGCCATTAGTCACCACATACAACCCTCAAGTCAGACCTCTACAACAGATCATTAAGGATCTCCAGCCTATCCTAAAAGATGATCCCTCACTCTCTCAAGCCTTGGGAGACAGACCTCTCCTCCCCTGCTGACAGCCACCCAACCTTAAACAGATACTTACCAGCAACTACAGATCTAACAACAGAAATATTAAAGCAGGCACACACCCATTCAGCAAACCACATTGCCAAGTCTGACCACATATCTGCACAATAGATACCACCATAGGACCTAATCAAGGCAGCTACTCCATCAAACGCTAATTTACGTGCTCATCTACTAATGTGGTCTATGCCATCATGTGTCAGAAATGCCCCAACACCTTATACATGAGACAAAAAGGACAGTCCCTATGCAAAAGAATAAATGAACACAAAACTGACATCAGAAATCACAAAACAAAAATCCAGCTGCTGAGCACTTCCATCTTTGTAATCACTCTATAAATGATTTGTAAATGACTGTACTCAGAGACATCAATGGGACATCAAGATTTCAAAGAGAAACAGCTGAACTGGAATTAATATGCAAATTAAATTGTGTGACAACAGGATTAAATCAAGACTATGGGTTCTTTTCCCATTAACAAAAGGTAATTTGACTTCAGCCTTCCCAAGGTTTGAACCTAAACAACTACTCTGATTTGCTGTTACTGTATGACTTGATCCTATGTTTTACACTCCCTTGCATTTATTTTCATTCCAGTCTGTAAGTTCCCTATCTTTGAAGCATCTGACCAAGTGGGATTTTCTTCCACAAAAGCTCATGTGAAAAATAAATCTGTTAGTCTTTAAGTGCCACAACTCCTAGCTTTTATTCTGTGTCGCATGGAGGCAGAGGCATTGGGGGGACCCCTCTGTGTCCCAGCCACACCTGAAAGAAGCTGCCCAGAGTGGCTTTCAGTGGCAGGAGTGACAATTTCTGTGGTACGACAGAAGGTACCGCATGCTGCTCTGAATGGGCTTCGGTGACACTGTTGGCACATGTGCCAGGGGTTGCCTACCCTGCAGTAGACCACTCTCTCCTCCAGGACCAGGCAAGGAACCCAGGAGTCCTGATTACCAACACTCCTGTGCTATCTAGAACCAACTAGTTGTGCAAGCCCCTGGCAAAACATTTGCTGCACCCCCCAGTCACTGCTCCACATTAAGGATGACAGCCGCCTTCTGCTGCCAGCTGATGCTTTAGCTCCAGTGGTTGAGCTCTGTACTGTGGATGCCAAAAGCCTGGATTCCTTCTCCGCTGATGATCAAAGGAGAGTCTTTATGGTGGCAGGTAATGGCAATTTTTTCAGTTTCTTTTTGAAAAGACTTAGGAAGCTAAATACAAAACCCCATGTTACAAATCAGTGCTTGCAAAATCATGCACCCCAAAGGCCAGTTACATCTGCCCCGCCAGCTTGCCTTTTGTCCTGCTTTGTGTATGTCTGTGCAGGGTGAGTGTCACGGGTGGGCCAGCGAGTGAGCCTGGCTCCAGTATTCTCCCCAGGACCTGGAATAAAGGAGGGTCTAGGGGGAGTTTTGGGGGGGTGTAGGAGGTGCTCACTGAATTGGTGTAAAACAGAAGGTCCTGGGTTCAAGCCCCAGGGGGGTTGGACTCGATGATCTCATGAGGTCCGTTCCAACCCTATGATTGTATTCAATTGTATTGTTACTTGCTGACAACTGGAGGGGTGTTGGGGAATTCAGGAGGGGTGTAGAGGGTGTGCACTGAACTGGTATAACTTACTAGTTGACAACTTGGGAGGTGTTGGGAAATTCGGAGTCTACAGGGGTGCTCGCCAAATTGGTATAACACTGTTACTAGCTGACAACTGGGAGGTGTTGGGAAATTCAGGGGGTGTAAGGGTGCTCAGTGACTCGGTGTAGCACTGTAGCTAGCTGACAGTTGGGGGGGTGTTGGGCGGTTGAGGGGCACTCAGTGAATTGGTGTACCAGTGTAGCTAGCTGACAGCGGGGGTTGTTGGGCAGTTGAGGGGCGCTCAGTAAATTGGTGTACCAGTGTACCAGTGTAGCTAGCTGACAGCTGGGGGTGTTGGGCAGTTGAGGGGCGCTCAGTGAATTGGTGTACCAGTGTTGCCAGCTGACAGCTGGGGGTGTTGGGCAGTTGAGGGGTGCTCAGTGAATTGGGGTACCAGTGTACCAGTGTAGCTAGCCTACAGC
>ML682040.1:3530613-3598635 GCA_007922195.1 Podocnemis expansa
CGCTCAGTGAATTGGTGTACCAGTGTAGCTAGCTGACAGCTGGGGGGTGTTGGGCAGTTGAGGGGTGCTCAGTGAATTGGGGTACCGGGGTACCAGTGTAGCTAGCTGACAGCTGGGGTTGTTGGGCAGTTGAGGGGCGCTCAGTGAATTGGGGTACCAGTGTAGCACTGTAGCTAGCTGACAGCTGGGGGGGTTGTTGGGCAGTTGAGGGGTGCTGAGTGAATTGGGGTACCAGTGTACCAGTGTAGCTAGCTGACAGCTGGGGGGGTTGTTGGGCAGTTGAGGGGTGCTCAGTGAATTGGGGTACCAGTGTAGCCAGCTGACAGCTGGGGGGGTGTTGGGCAGTTGAGGGGCACTCAGTGAATTGGGGGGCGCTCAGTGAATTGGGGGGCGCTGAGTGACTCGGGGTACCAGTGTAGCCAGCTGACAGCTGGGGGGGTGTTGGGCAGTTGAGGGGCGCTGAGTGACTCGGGGTACCAGTGTAGGCAGCTGACGGGGGGGTGTCAGGGAAATCCCGGCTCCCTCAGGAGTGCGGGGCCCGAGGCGTGTCGGCCAGGCTGTGCAGGGAGCCGGGAGCGGGCTTGCCCCGGCGGGGAGGGGAGGCAGCCGCCGCCACGGGCTCACAGCCGGGCTCCTTCCTGGCTTGCGGGGCGGGGCGGGGCGGGGCGCGCGCTCCCTGGCGGGCCCTCTCTCAACTTCCTGCCCCGCGCGCGCGCGCCGCTGGGGAGGTAGGGCGGGCGAGACCAATGCCCGGCCGCTAGAGGAGGCAGCCGGCTGCACCCGCACCGCGCTCCTCCGCCGGCGCGCCCTCCCCTCCCCTCCCGCGGCTGCCCAGACGGCCCCCGGCTATTGGTCGGCTTCGGCAGCCAATCGTCTGGTCGGCTGGCGGGCAGCGCGCGGAGAGCACGCGCCGCCCAGTTGCGTCTCCCCCGCCCGCCCGCCCGGCCGCGGGTCCCAGGGCGGCTGCCGCTCGCGCGCTCCCTCCTCCCTCCCTCCTCCCCGCCCGCCTGCCCGAGCCGGAGCCGGAGCCGGAGCCGGCGGCGCGTTTCCTCTTTCCCTCGCCGCGCGCCTGCAGCCGGAGCGGCCGCGCCGCGTGCTTCGGGGCTGCCAGTAAGTTTGGGGCCGGGGCGCGCGGGGCTGCAGAGACCGTCCCGCGGGCAGCGAGCGGGCGCGGTGCACTTTCCTTTGCAGGCAGCGCGGGGGAGGTTTGTGCTGAGTCGAGTGGCTCGTGATTCTTGCTGGCTGCAAGGAAACGTCGCTTTTCTGCGGGCGGCTCTTCCTTTGCGAGCTGCAGGCTGCCTTTCTCTCTGCTGCGGCTTGCTCTTGCAGGGCTCACCAGTCGCTTTTGGGTTTGCAAGTTGCTTTGCTCCGGGGCGCGCGGGGTGAGCAGCGCTGCTGTTTTCTTTTCTCGGCGTAAGCGCCCGGGCGGAAAATAGGAGGCTGAAAGTTAGGCAAAGACCCCCCCGGGTCTTGTTAAGGGTGGTTAATCTTCTACCAGGTAGAGTTGCAAATGCATGAAAAAACTGCGCCCTGTTTAGACCATTTAAAAAGAGAGCTTCCTATTTTGCCACACTTTGTAACTGTTCTTCCAGCAAGTCCTTCATTGCTGCCTTAAAGAGATCGCGCAGAAGTGACGAAAGTCAGGCTGGCTAGGGGGATGTTACACTGTGACACATTCCCTCGAAACAGCGACCTTTTACGCTTTAATAGGTTCTGGGGTGAAAAGGTTATTTTTCTTCCTCAGTTTAAATTTGCAATGTAATGTTGCCCTTTGTGTAATGACCTGTAGAGAGGAGGAGACAGTAGTTGGGGAGCTTGTGAAATGCTGAAATTCACAAGAAATGCCTAAAATGGGATGTTTCACTGGAATGTGGGTAGCACTGTGTGGGAAATGCAACCACTTTGTTGCTGAATACTGTTTGTGCTTTTCTGTGCTGTTTACTCAGAACTAGCTGTTTGGTTTGTCAGTTTCGTCTTCCTTTTTCTTTAAATCAGGACTTTTTCACATACAGGAATGTTCACAGGTCAACTTTGTCACCAGATCATAACCTACCTAGCTGCAAACAGAGTCATGGAAGGAGAGAAAGACAGACAAAGTAGTCTTCTCCACCCCTTCACCCGCCCCCCCATCGATATTTAGGGTATTTTCCAGTGGCTCTGAGCCATTCGTTGTAATTCTTCAAAACATGCCTCCTAAAATACAGCTATAGCAAGACCGTGGAGAGAGAGTTTCAGTGAACCGTTATCATGATAAAGCTGTCTCCAGTACTCATGCCAGCACTGCTTCAGTGCTTCCTGCTGTCATTGGCAAGTAAAGCTGTGGGAACAATTAATCTGCTATGACTTTGAAGTGCCCTGCCCACTCTCCCTTGGGAGCAGCTCTGACCACCTGATGCTGGTTAGAACCACAGGCGCATTGCTTCTGAATGCTCTCCCTTACAGCAGGCTCCTTGGTGCATGTTTTCATCTAGTCAGAGAGAGATGAGGAAACCTCTGATCACTCTTAACAGCTCTTTTCTTGTGGTAGACTGAGGGAAACTTTTTTTTTTCTGAGTTAACAATACAGGCTGCTTTGTGGTTCAAACTATATTAAAGTTGGAGCATGACTGACTTTTTTTTTTTGTCTTTGCAAGGGACCTCAGAGCTAGTGGCTAGAACTAACAAAATTTCAACAAACTAGTAATGAATCTGTTTTGACTTGAGCACGGCAGAAATACTGGTTAGTAAATCAAATAGTTTATCCTGCATTACTTTCTGGGCTACAGATCTTTCTTTGTTATGATGATGAGTGATGTATTGAAAATATAGGCTGGTTTTTGTGTGTGTGTTTACATATGCACACACAATGTGCTCTGTTGGGAGTCTCGCTTTTCTGAAGAGCTGTTGATTGACTGTCCTAAAGTCACATTTTGTTATTGAGTCTGTCTCTTAAAATCAGTCTGTCTTCCGCTGCCTGCAAGAGAAACCACTTTTAAAAACTAGATTGTGCTCTCAGTTTCTAGTATACAAAACACATTTTAATCTCAGATCAGTTTCTCTTGCCTTTAAGTAAGGCACCCTGGAGAAGAAACAGAGCTTAACCTATGTCAAGTTAATGTCTGTTAGCAAGAGGCAGGTTATCTCCAGATCATGTTGACTCTATTCATGAAGTAACATGCTGCGTCAGGTGTCTGTGCAATAGGCATCCTGTGACTATAGGATTGCAGTTTGTGGAGTTGTTAGATTTGGCCTTAATGAGCATAAAATGTTTTAAACTAATGGGTGAATTTCCAGTTGCTGTGGTAACACAAAACCATTCTGAAGTCAAGTACATGTATAAACTTCTTTGCTGGTCTGTTGCTGAACAGCAGCTTCCACAATCTTATGGTGGTGTGATAACCCTCTAAAAACCTTAGTCTAAAGCAACACATTGATTTCTGCATGCTCTCAACTCCTCCAGCTCATAGGTCTTCCTTCTACTGTCGTCGTCTTCTTCACAGCATGATAGCAAAATATTTGTGTATTCTTAAACAAAATATTGGAGTCAAATATCTGGCTGCCCCCCACCCCCGCAAACAGAACGGAAAGAGCCCAGTCCTCAGGCTTGTGTGTTCAGTATTATATTACTCTATAGAACCAGGAGATCTGTAGATCCAAATAAACAATAAAAAGCACAGTCCTTTATGATTGAGTACACCAGTGGTGCTATAAGGCACAAGTCTGAGGCTGAATCACTCCTAATAATCAGAGATTGTGCTGTGATTCCTCTAGAGTGCACTGCCTAAACTAAGTAACAGCTGTTTTAAAAGTATTATTTGTAACTCATGTAGTGAGTAGTAAAACCTGCATTACCAACATGGAAGAAACCACAAATGCTACTGACATGCTCTTCCCAATATGCGTAGCTATTCCTTGTCCTTTTTCATGCCTGCTCCTTTCATGATCAAGCAGGAACCAAATAGTTCAATGAATTTTTTGCTAGTTCATATTAGCCAATATGTGTTTCTCTTTGTCTCTGAGAGATGTTTTTGGGAGGAAGTATGCCAGCTGGAAACTGGTAGACTCTCCACACCTGCTCCATGGTGTGTTTGGATGATCAAACTAACCATGTATCAAGAAATGCAGTCCACTAGAAAACTAGTCAGCTCAAAGATGTGAAGCTAATACAGCCTCAGCTACTACATTTGCCTCTGAGGCCCCCTGCAGGTTTTATAGTTGCAATTTTTTAAAGAGGGCTTTTCTTGCTCCTCTTGCAGCGTTTTCTACTCGTACAGACAACAGAGCAGACCATCCTGGTGAAATCACAAAACTGAACAGACGCAGAGTAGTTCAGTGATATTGAAGTGGACATTGATTGGTGTTCCCTTAAGTATCCAATAACATTGTTAGAAAATATTTGGATGGCGCCGCAAAGATACATGTAGACTTTGAGGCGCGGGGAAGGTTTGAATATAAGAAATGAGTTTGACAGTGTGAGATGCCATTTAAATGGGATTAATCAAGGGCCTGCCCAGTATGCTGTCTATGGGCTAGAGGTCAGGCAGTTGATTGTGATTTTGTTTTGGACAATGTTCTCTATCCTAACTAACTAGTGTATTGATCATCTTGCATCGGTGCTGTTTTGTTTTTCCCCAGACACAAGCAGTGGCTGTATGCAATCTACTATCCAGAAAGAAAGTTAGGAAATGCTTCATTATGAATGTCTTGGTGTGTTTGGTTCTAGTGATTAAATTGTAGGCTGTTGTAATTTATTGGAAACACAAATGCTAGCCTAGACAGAGACTGATGGTGTAGGTCCGGCTTGAGTTAAAGAAGTGTGTCTTGCTGATGACTGAAAGTTGGCTCGTGTCTTGTGCTAAGTCATTATAGAACTGCCAGTGGCTGGGATGGCAGTGAGAAAAAGAATGCCTTCTGGGGGCCAAAAGCCAGGGCTGTGTAGGTGTAATGTGAGCCTTTCTATCTTTCTTGTTTTTAATTTCACTCAATGCTGAGTGGACAAGCATATCAGCACAGAAAGGATGCCTTTGTTGCACTGTCGTTTCAAGATTTTTTTTTTCCCCTGGTTTTGTGAACTGCATTGTGAATGAAATTCCTCTTCTCTTGGCTGTGTGCCCGTTGTGTACGGCGGGGGAAGGAAAGCTTGTAATTCTGTGGAGAGTCTGGTTTGGAGGGCGTCAGTTTCTTTCTCCTATTTTGAGTGGATGTTCAGCAGTAAAGAACATTTCCCAAAACTTGCAGCATTGTGCTTCTCAGTTTTAACATGGCCAGATGATCTTTATTCTGTCTGTTTTTAAACAGTGGAGCATGACTTAGGAAGCTACAGTGTCTAATGCTTCTTATTTGTGGATTTATAAGTAACACTTTGTTTTCACACAATTATAAAACTACTGTAGAATTTTGAAAATGACATAATTGTGAGTTTATTAATTAGGAAACAATAGCCATATCTGTGAAGTGTATTAGATTATGTGCTAACTCCTGTTGTCCTCATGGAAGGAGAGGGTTTCTTAGCAGTTGTGAACATAGGTGTGAATTCTAGATTGTGGGGGGGAGAAGTAAGTGCGGAAATAGGTTTGATAGGTGGTAGAAAGCAAGTGGTGATTATACACAACTTTGGCTATGTCTACACTGGGAACTTAACTTGAATTAAGGAGGCTTGATTCAGACTAAATTAGTCCATGACCACACTGACTTTCCTTAGTTTGAACGTATTAGTTCGAAGTACCCCAATGGAGCCGTTTTAGTTTGAATTAATGGTTGGTTCAACCTAAAGGCAATTTGACTTTCTTCCTCCAAGGTTCTGTCCTTTTTTTATGGATTGAGTGGGGGCATGGCCCTTCTTTGGTGCCATGTTGCCACATTTCCTGTGGTGTCCTCCCCCCAGCCAAACTAGCAAGTTCTGTGCATGGACATGCTAGTTCAATTTAGGTTGCTAGTGTGGACCTGCTAATTTGAACAAAGTTTGTTTGAATTAATCACAGTAAGTTTGAATTAGTTAATTTGAACTAATTTGGTTCAAACTAGCATTCTCAAGTGTAGGCATAGGCTTTTATTTTTTATTTTACTTTGGCTTGAGATTTATTGTACTCCGAGCTTGTGTGCCCCTTTGCTTCAAGGGGATTCTAGGGGATTTCTTAAAAACTAATGATCCTATGCAATAGTTCCTACCCCCATACTTAAGACAACAATAGTTCCTACCCCATTCCTACCCCTGCATACTTAAGACAACATAAAATGAGTCTTTCAAATGCAGATACCTTCTGAATTACTGCCTTGTGACCAATCTCTGTAATACAGTCAATCTTTTTAAGTGGAAAATTTTAACACAAGCTTATTTATGTCTGTGATGCCAGTGTTTCCTTCCCACCCTGGTGCGATACTCTGCTTCACCAGCCCAGTGGAACCAGCAGGACCGTAACTACAGCAAGGCAAACGGGGCTTTGTCCTGGGCGCCCCAGGGTGGTTCCCCTGAACTGCTGTATCAAAGGTTAGTTCTGCGTAGCTTGCTCCAGGCGCCAATCATTGTAAGGGTGCCAAAATGACTAGTTAAGGCACTGGGAACCAGCATGAGCAATAGCTACGAATGGGTAACTGTCTAAGCCTTTCACTGGTGGGGCCTTAAAATCTCTTTGCAAACACCAAGAGGTCTTGTGCAGTGCTGATGGGGCTGTAGTGGCATAGTTGGTCTTCGGTTAACCTGTTTGCATCTCCACGAAGGGCTAGACTGGCATAGCGATGGCACTCTCAACCTGAGCACAGGTACTGTATCAACCTCACCTTTAAATGTAGACCAGGTTTAAAGCGGGTACAGCTTGCAAATAACTCCACTGAAGTTATTACACTTATGTGACTGAGAGGACTACGTATTACATCTGAGATTTTTTATTTAAAATATCTGGATTGCCATTAGCAAACTGACTTCGGATGAAGTGCTACCTTTACAAATAAATAAATAAAAATAAAAATCCAGCTACCAAGCTGAATCTAATAGTGTTTTGCCTTTGCAGGAGTTTAGGGGAGTTGTTTTTGGTTTGGTTTTGTTTTGTTTTACCTAGGATGTTTTAAAAAAAACTAAACAGACTTTTAAAACAACAAGCGTCCCATGGCACCTTGAAGACTAACAAATTTCTTTGAGCTTATGTCCAAAGAAATTTGTTTAGTCTTTAAGATGCCATAGGACTTCTGTTTGTTTTTGCTGTATGCAGACTAACATGCCTACCCCTCTGGAACTTAAACAGGCTCCAGGTGTTTCACCTGCCCCCTTCCCAAACAAACGCATGCACACAGAGAATCTTAATTGCAAGGGTGATTTTTTTAGAAGCAACATCTTCTAGATAAAGCAACTCCTAGGCTATTTGGTATTTTTTTTCCCCCAGATCTGTGGAAAACTTTTCTGTCTTAATGTCACTCCATTCTGAGTTGACAGAGAGACCTGCCGATAGCACAAAAGAGAATAGGAACAAGTCTTTAGAGCTATTGACTTGTCTATGGTGAAAGAAGATTTCTATTTAACATAAATTCATTTTATGCACTCAGATCTGATCACTGAAGCATGCTTTGAGTGAGAAAATGCCACACATTTTGGAGTATGTTGGTTTATGTCACAGCATTGTAAATTTCAGCCTTTCCTATAGATCAGTCATAGTTACTAAGGGATGTATTTAATCTCACACTAAACACAGAGTGAGAGCAGACTTCTTTATTTTTTTAATATAGCACGTAATTTACATTCTTTTTCCATTAGGATGTAATCTCCACTTTTACTTTCTTAGTGCTGCAGATCTTCCTAAATAAGGGCCAGATTCTGCTGTCTTATCTGTAGAGACAGAACACTTGTGCCTATGCGGAGCTGGGTTAACTCATAAGAATAAGGGGCTGTCCTCATTGATTGATTGCAGAATCAGCTCACAACAGTTCACAGGGGAACTTCATTACAGAGCTCTGCCTTTGAAAATGAATTGCATGGTTTCTCTGCTTTCTCATGGACCAGCTGGGGGAGGGAAGTCTGCATTGGCACAGAATGGTTGGAATTCAGACCTGGTAAGGTAGAAGTAGTGCTTGTTAGTCAGGGAAATACTTAGAAGAGCAGGCCAAAGAAGCACCTGCGCTGCTGTATATCCACCTTTTAACCACTTTGACAAAACAAACAAGGAGTCTTGTGGTACTTAACGACTAATAAATTTATTTATTGCATGAACTTTCGTGGGAGAAAAGCCCACTTTGTCAGTTGCTTTGAAAGTAGGATTTTTCTCCCATGAAGGCTCATGCAGTAAATAAATTTTAGTCTGAGTGCCTTAAAGAATGGGAAGCCTGAAGTCAAATTACCCTTTGTAATGTGAAAAGAACCCATAATCTCGATTGAGTCCTGCTTTCACAGAATTTAGTTTGCATATTAATTCGAGAGAAACAGCTGAACTCGAATTAATATGCAAACTAAATTCTGTGAAAGCAGGACTCAATCGAGATTATGGGTTCTTTTCACATTACAAAGGGTAATTTGACTTCAGGCTTTCCATGGTTTGAGCCTGTAAACTGCTCTGATTTGCTGTTACTTTATGACCTGATCCTATGTTTTACACCCCCTTGCATTTAGTTTCATTCCTTTCTGTAAGTTCACCCATCTTCGAAGCATCTGAGGAAGTGGGATCTTCTCCCACGAAAGCTCATGCAAAAAATAAATCTGTTAGTCTTAAAGTGCCACACAACTGCTTGTTGTTTTTTTATCTTTAGAAGCCTGAATGCTCTTGGCACTGATCCTCAGAGACACTGTTTCTCATGCTGACTGGTTAGATCATAAAGGTCAACCAGGATGCTGTTGCTTTTGATTCTTAGGATTAAACACACTGACCAGCAGTGGAAAATCTTCAGTTGAGGATTTCCTAGCTTCGAAACTAACTTACTCATCGTAGCCTGAGTCTGGGGAGCTTCACAGTCTGATACAGGGTCCATTTATTTTGTTCTGTGAAGGTCTTGCCTGCCATACTTACAGGAGTATCAAAAGCTTAAGATCTTCCTGCTCTCTAGATATTACTATGTGTGTATGAAAGCTCCAGACAATTTAAAATTGGTGTTGTGGTTACCATTCAGAAGTCAGTCAGATGAGTGCCTCCAAAAATGTGGGCCAATAGTGATTTTTGAATATTACAAGGCATATATCTGTACATTTCACTTGTGGGTTTTGCTGCTGTTTGTCTGCTTAGACCAGAGGCCTGCAACCTGTGGCTCTTTGGCCACTCCTTTGTGACTACTGGCTCTGCCCCCATTGCACTCCACTGCACACCTCCACGGGGTCCTGCAGGAGGCCCACACCAGGCTGTGGGCTTCACCTGCCATTGAGAGACCCTGTGGAGTGCCTGATTGTGGTTCTGGGCTCTCCCCCCCCCCCCGCCCCCACTAGGGTGCCCTGCAGCAGGCGCCCTGGCCCAGCTCTTTGCCTTCCTCCAGTACACACCAGGAGGATGCACACACTGCTGCTCTCAAAACACCTAGTTATTGAAGGGATTTTTAAAAATGGGAGTTATCTTTTGGGTTGCCAACCCGTTACTTAGACCTTGATCTTGTAGACACTTAATAGTCCAGTTAAAATAGTCAGAAAAAATACCCCTGTGAATACAGTTAAGCATTTGCTGTCATAAATTATAAGGTCTTAAGTAAACCTAGTTGCTGCCCTGATGTGCTTGTTCTCAACATCACACAAAGCCTCCCTCCTCTGGACCAGCTGGGGCCTTTGGGTGCTATTACAATCATGATAAATATTTGACAGCAAGCATCTGGGCTTGCTGGCTGCAGGAAGCTCGAGGGTGCATTGGCCATGGTACAAGGAAAGTAATGTTACCAGCAACGTTTAGGATGTCATGATACAGAATTTCTAGGATTAAGGCAATCTCTTCTATCCCCTTCCACACCCTGCCTTCACAGGCTGCTCCATCTGAGAGTAAGCACACATTGAGCAGGAGGGGTAAATTCCTGCTTGAGGCATCTCTTCCTTCTTTCCCTCACCTCATCCCATGTATACTGAGGAAGGGGAAGTCAGTAGCTAGCTTCAGTGTCCGGGTTTCTGAAGCCTGTTATGCTGTTCTCTGGGTAAGTCAGCTTGCTGACTTGCACATCTGGTGCCTCCAGCTCCCTGGCTGCAAGCTGAACTCCAGCTGTGGTGCCTCAAACTCCTGCTGCCTGATGGCATGGAACAAAGCAAAGTGTGCATGGTGTTCCAGTGAATTATCTCTTGTTGGGTGGATGGGAGGTGGGAGGACAGCTACAGGCAGATCCCAAGAGGGCAGAGTTGTGGTGAAATAATAAAATTCCACAGTCAAGAAGCTGAGAGCCATGGCAACGTGGGGGGACGGGACTTCATTTCCCATGATTATGAAGTAATAGCAAAGCCAGTAGTCATATTTGAGGTGACTGGGACAGTGTCTTTCTCTTGGAGCTATTGTTTTAGGCTCTCTGCAGACTCAGGCAGACACTGATATGTCAAGTACTCATCCATTTTCAAGGTCTTCCCTGTAATCATAAGGGCTAGAATCATGCTGCTTTATTTTTTTTAAGATATAACATTCTAGAGCAGAGTGCTGTGTCACATGATGAAGTATATGGCAAAGTCCATGGCTGTACAATGTACTATGTTTAAAACAATGAATTCAAACTGGAACAAGGTGCAGAGAAGGACTACTAAGATGATTTGAGGAATGGAAAACCTGCCTTTTATGAAAGGAGACTCAAAGAGCTTGGCTTGTTTTAACCTAACAAAAAGATGGCTGAGGAGAGATATGATAGCTCGGTTTAAATATATCAGAGGGATAAATACCAAGGAGGATGGGAGAGGAATCACCTAAGTTGAGTGCCTGTGTGTACAAAAGAACTAATGAATATAAACTGACCATTAGGAAATCGTAGACTTGAAGTTAGATGCAGGTTTCTATCCATCAGAGGAGTGAAGTTCTGGAATAGCCTTCCAAAGGGAGCCATGGGGCTAAAAAATCTAGCTGTTCTTAAAACTGAGCTTGATAAATTCATCAAGGGGGTGCTATAATGGGCAGCCTAGTTTGGCAGTTGGCTAATCTTTGGATCCTGGTGATAGATATGCTGCTGGAATGATTCATGGGGTGGGTTCTGACTTATTACAGAAGATTTTTTCCTGGGTGTCGGACTGAGTCTTGCCCACATACTCAGTGTTCAGCTGATTGCCATAGTGGCTGTGTGTACACAGCCAAATTAGTCCGGACTAAGCAAATTTAGTCAGGACTAATTTGGCCCATGCCACACTAGCCTTTGGCTAGTTCAAACTAAGAAATTTCGTAGTTCGGAGTAGCAAGACCCATTGCTTAGTCTGGACTAACCAGCTTAGTTCAAACTTCAGTTTGAACTAAGCACATGCAAGACTCGAAATAGTGGCTAGTTCAAACTAAAAAAGTTAAAACTAGCCATGCATTCTAGTTTGAAATAAAAAGTTAGTTTGAACTAGGATGCGCGGCTAGTCTAAACTAGCCTGAGGCTAGTTCGGGCTAACCTCAGACTTATTTAGTTCGGATGTGCAAGTCAGAACTAAATTTTTAGATGTGGACATAGCCATTGTGATCAGGAAGTTAATTTCCCCCAGGGCAGACTGGCAAAGGCTCTAGGGCAGTGGTTCACAACCTGGGGCATGTGGCCCTGTGGGGGGGCTGCGGGGGGTGGAGAACCAGCAGGGGGGATGGGACAGCGAGTGGGGAAGACCTGGGGGGGGGGGGAATGGCGGCTTTGGCCACGGCTGCAGTGGCGCCCTGGCAGGCAGGGTGGTATGGCCAGCAGGAAGCTGCCTCAGGCTGCGCCTGGTAGTTTTTAAACCTCCCACCCTATGCTTAGGGTGGGAGTAGCAGCCCTGGGGTTGCCAGGACTGCCTCCAGGAATAGGCAACCATGACCTATGTGCCCATCCTGATCCCCTCCCCACATCCCCATGCCCCCTTACATGGTGGCTGGAACTGGAGCAGTCACGCTGGCTGCTCCAGTTCCAGGCTGCTTTGGTTCTGGCCACTAGGTAAGGGGGCCCTGTGTGGAGGTTGGGGGTCGGGATGGGCAAGCAGGTCCCTGGCACCTATTCTTGGAGGTGTCCCCCAGAGCGAGCCTCAGCAACCCCACCCAAAGATGAACTGTCTGAAACCAGGGTGGAGGGGAGCCAGGAGGGGTCATGAGGAGGATGGGGAGGCTGGGTGTATTTAAGGGATGGGGAGTCGGGGGAGGTAAATAGAGGGAAGGAAGTTAGGAAAGCAGGTGATGAGGAGATTGGGAGTATTTGTGGCAGTGGATTGGGCAGGAGGAGGCTGGAGGTATTTAGGGGATGGGGATGGTGGGAGCCTTTGGAGTGGGTGAATGGGGGAGGCTAGGATGGGTGTTTTGGGGGCATGGGGTTGGTTGGGGAAAGCTGTGATGGATGTCTCTGCGGGGTTTGGGTGGGTGGAGAGGCTGGGGTTTGTGTTTCTGTGGTAATCGGGTAAGTGGGAGAGGCTGGGGTCGACTGTGAGGGACATGGGTTTAGTTGAGGAAGTCTGTGGTGGATGACTGGGGGCTGGGGTTTGTGCGTCTGGTAATGGGTGGGAGTCTGGGGGGGAATGGGGTTGGGTGGGAGAGGCTGGAGCGGGACTCTTTAGGGGCATTGGAGTGAGTGGGATTGGGAAGGCTCAGGTGGATGGGGCTGGGCATGGGCGGTTGATTTGGGTGTACATGTAATGGGGTTGGTTGGTGGGGGAGACTTGGTTGAGTATCTCTGGGCAGGTGGGAGTGGGTGGAAGAGGCAGCCTTTGGCAATTGGGGGCCCTAGGCGAAGGCCCATTATGGGGCCCCCTATGAACTCCCAATGCCGCCTTCACTGGGGCTCTGGGCCCCTGTTGCTTCCTTCACCCCCCCCCCCCAAGAGGTGGGGGAGAAGTGGCAGTCACGGGCCGCCAGGTCCAAAAGCTTTGCTGCTCCCTGGCCAGTGTACTGGCCAGACCGGCCTCTCTCCAGTGGGGGCGACGCAGCGCTCCCTGCCTACTTCCAGCTGGCCGTGCCTCCCTAGCGGGAGGGAGGAGAGCGGCTGGCGCAGCGCTGCAGCTTGCTGGGAGTGGGCCCCTTGGAGCAGCCCGCTCTGAAGAGTTCAGGTCGCTTTGCGCCAGGCCTGGAAGTGGCCAGATCTCTTCAGAGCGGGTCGCTCTGGGGTGCCCTGCTCCCGGCTGGCTGCTCTCCTCCCTCCCCCGGGGAGGCACAGTGGGCTGGGAGTAGACGGGGAGCGCTGCTTCACCCCCGCTGGCGAGAGGCTGGTCTGGCAGGCGGGCAGCAAAGCTTTTGGACCTGGTGGTCTGCAGCCCTCCGTTTCCCCACTGCCCCATGAGCGCACAGGCAAATGAAGCAGGTGGCGGCTATGGGGCCCCCTTACAGCTCGGGGGCCCTAGGCCACCGCCCGCTTTGCTTACCCCCAAAAGCGGCTTCTGCCTGTGGGAGTGGCATTGGTGGGGGGGCAGCAATAGCTGAATCAGGGGTTTGGAGTGGGCAGAGGAGGCTGGGGTGGGTATTGGAGTTGGCGGTGGTGGGCAGTGGAGGCTGGGAGAGCCAGGAGCAGTGTGGGTTGGGAAAGGGTTGGGGAGGCAGCAAGGGTTGGCTTTGGCTCCCTGCCACTTGTGGGGCTGGATTGGGCCCTGCGTCAGGGGAGGGCATGTTTTGGGCTGCTTGCGCCAGGGGCCAAAATTTGTAGTTACGGCCCTGCTGGCAGGGGGAGAGGGCCATGGCCATGGCCACTCAGCTCCCTGGCAGTGCAGGCTGGATTCTGCCCGTGGTGGCAGTGCTGCTGTGCGGCAGCACCACTTCCTCATGAATCCAGCTGGGGAAGGCCCAAAGTTGTGTGGGTTTTTCCCCCCTCCTAAAAAGGGGTTCCCAGCCTTAAAAAGGTTGGGAACCACTGCTGTAAGGCTTTTTCACCTTCCTCTGTGTAATGGGGCATGACTCAAATGCTGATGGATTCTCTTTGAGGACTTTAATACCTTAGTCATGGGTTAGTTTTATTGCAGAAGGAAATGGGTGAGGTTCTGTGGCATGCGTTGTGCAGGAGGTCAGACCAGATGATCAAATTTATACCATTTGCTGCTGAAGTCTATGATCTTTATGGTCTCTCTAGCTATAGGGACGTACCTTAACTCTGCGATCACATACTGTATGCCATTTTTGAGGGGTAATTTTTACTACTACTTTCAAAAGTTCAAACTCTTCAAACTTGCATATTCTAATTTGTTTTTTTTTTTCCACAGTATGTTTGCTGGAGTTAAGGTTGTAAATATGTATCAGTCTAACAAAGGGCTGTTCTCTCTTGTGGATGTACACAACGAATTTTACTGCAGTAAATGTCGCTCCTTCCCCCCCTAAAGTTTTTATAGTACAACCAAAAACAGTGGATTGCTTTAATAGCTAGCATCTTGTAGAGCAAGGAAACAACAGAAAGAGGATAAAACGAGGAGGGGAAGGATAAACTTCCTGAACAATGAACATATAATGATATAATTGCGTTAATCTTATTGGAAAGAGTTCAGTATTAAGAGAGGAAATGGAGTCAGTGTAACTGGCACTGTTCCACCCCATACTGCCTTTATTCCTTTTTACAACCCTGTGTTCCATGCTAGTCAGGCCATGCAGTATGTAGCATTTGTCAGTTTCCTTTTCAATCAGGAAAAGGGAAAAAAAAAGTGGAAGTGTTTCATTTCATGCTCATACTTTTAAGGACTGCAAAATAGATTTAATATGCTTAGTCATGGTGGAGCATTAGACTTTCCATGCCTCTGTTTTTGTTTTCTCATACAAAAGGCTAATGTGGGTCTAGAAGGGTATATGATCTTCTTAGTTAAATGTTGGGATCAGTCAGACAATGACCTGAAATTGAAGAATTGAAATTCTTTTTGGAGTGGATAAGAAAACTTTGCTCAGCATGTTTTTAACAACGACGGCAATTAATTGCAACAACTTACTAAGTGTTCTGTGGTTTCTCCATCGCTGGCAATTATTTTAAAGTCACAATTGGACTTTTGTCTTAAAGAGGTATGCTTTAGTTTAATTCAATCAAGAATGAATTAAGGGAAGTCCTATGGTCTGTGTCATAGCAGGTCAGACTAGACCATCATAATGTTCTCTTCTGGCCTTATCTATGGGTTTTGGCTTAGCATTTCTTTTCTGATGTCCTGAAGAAGTCGTCTTACCCACAGCTTGTTTAAACTTAATTAAATTTGTACTGCTGCTTAACATGATCTATTGCTTTCTCTAAAGCCCAAGATCACGCCAGATGTTTCCCAGAAATTGAATAGGAGGGGTTTTTGCTTGTGTAAAATGGGCTGGAAGTTGCAAGTGTACAACAGGAACTAAACTGGTCACCAGATGCACCTGTACACCAGGCTTCTGCAAAATGGGACATTGTAGTTCATTTGTCCTCAGTGGATGGTAGTTGTAGACCAACTTACCAAAAAGCATCCACTAGTAAGAAGTGCTCAAGTTAGGTACCTAATGTAACATAAAAGTACAATTTCAGCCTTGGTGTAAGAGGACAAAACACCCTTACAGTCAATAGAGTTGCATCTGCATGCACTAAGGAATCTGGCCAATTTCAGTTTAGGCCCTTCTTGTAGCAGTCTTGCATATTTCCATTCATTCACCAACTCTTAACTCTTTCCTGGTTAATATGGGAAGGATAATTTATTTTTGGTTTTGTTTGTGTTGCATTAATATTGTCAACCAAGGACCAGGATTCCATTGCACTAGACTTTGTGGACTTCTGACATAGTGTGTCTGTTAACGCCTTGAGTAAAAATATCCAATAAACAAATTTTTAGTGATAATGCAAATCTAGCTGTTTGGAGAAAAACAGTAATTACTCATTTTAAGTATAGTCACCCACAGTTCAGATTCAAGCTCATCAGATGTACAAAAGGTGAAAAAATATTTCTGTATACTAAACAAAGCCAACATAAATCATACACAGGTACATCTTGTCAGAATATCTTGAAATATTTCTTTAAAATTCCAGTTTAAAGCAGAGGATGCACTAGATGGTCTAGTTAATCAAATATGATTCTGGTTTTGTCTACGAAATGGATGAGAGAAGAGATTTCTGCTGTTGCAGCAATGTTTTAATGTCCAGTTGCACTTGTATTTCACAGTGGGTGTTTTCAGTTAAAAAAGCCTAAGGAGTAGGATTCCAACTTCCTTATCTATAGAAAGATCTAAAAGAGGAAGTTGTTTGAGCACTTGTGTAAGCACACAGTGACTAATATATAGTAACATATTTTCAGGGTCCACTAACTTAGTTTGTTGCCTCTAGGTTGTCTCACTTGCTGGAGTGGGATCTTCCAGCACCAAAATCTCCCCCTTTTCAACCTGGTCTTGCTGGTGATTTAGCATTACACACTCTCTCTAGCTTTGCACTTTGGCAGGGAGACAAGTCTGCCTGGTTTCAGCTTTACTTCTCAAACAATGTCAGCTTTGCTTAGTGAGCAGTTCGTGGGTGCCTGTAAAACTGAGACGCACTTCTTCATGTTGAATAGGTATGAATGCTTTGTATGCAGACCACAGAAGGAGAACAACCTGCAGAGTTGGCTGTTGATAGACACTTCTATCTTCTAATGGAAAACACAAGCTCTTCTAAAATGTGAGAGAACAAAGTAGCCTGCTAATCAATCTGTTTGCTTAGTGGGTGTGTTTCTCCAAATTAACAAACAAAATCTCTGGGAATGACTAGAATCCATCTGCGTAACTGTTGACTAAAAGTCTTGATGCTTTGCAGCTCATTAAATTGTTTTCTTCATGAACTGTCTCTCTTTCAGATCTTTCATGGCCCAGTGATTTGGCCATTATTCTGGGACTGGTGACTCCAGGATTCAGTTGCTTGCTTCATCACAGACTTTGTGGGTGGCCTTGGGCAAGGCTCTGGGACTCAGTTCCACATCTGTAAAGTGAGGTAGTAATACCTTCCAGGGGAATTGGGAAGATAAATACACAAGGAACACTGACATGCTCTGATACTATGGTAATTGTGGTCCTCTAGATGTAATGAATGTGGCCTATTGCTGTTCAAAGCAGAGAAGAGAGATTCCCAGCTCCTGCTGCTCATCTCCTTTATGAAGTACTGGCTTTGCTGCATGTGTCAGGGTATGTGGAGAGCTGGAGAGTGTGAACTGCTCCTTATGGCATTATCATTGTGTTTGGGCAAATTTGTGTTTGGGAACAGAACTTGGGGTGAAAGCCATTTAGTAGGGTGAGAAAAACCTGCCATGCATTCTCTCTTCCTTCTCTTCCTACCTCAAAGGTAGAACTTGTAGGGAGGACACCCTGAATGACAACTTGGTGTCTCACATTCTATGAGACTTCACATATAGTAGCATGTGATTACTGCAGCGAATATCAAAGGGGTACCCATTGTAATCTAGTTCAGCAAAACAAACAAGGAGTCCGGTGATGCTTTTAAAAGACTAACACATTTATCACGTGAACTTATATTTCCCTGCATGTGTCTTCCTCCTATTCTGTAAATTCTCCGTCTTCAAGCATCTGATGAAGTGGGATTTTTCTCCCATGAGAGCTCATGCAATAAATAAATGTTAGTCTTTAAAAGTGTCACTGGACTCCTTGTTTGTTTGCAGGGAGTATGTATCCCTTAACTGGCTGCTTGATGCTGATATTGTGCATTACATCTGCATGCTCACATGGCCATATTGCCAATGTCCAGCGTGTGGATGTAGCCATTTTAAGGGAGCTGTTTTAAAGAGGAGAATTGTGGAGAATGTCAGGAGGGGGTGTTGGGTCAGCAGAGGGATCTGAAAGATCAAGTGGCTGGCCAGCATGTATTGGACAAGTGCAGCGTCATCTGTCCTGTGGGAGGAATGTGGTATGTGTAATGTAGATACTTGGGTAGTAGCGTGCGACGCAGTGGAGTACTTAGAGGAGCTACAGAACTGGCCAAAGAAAGCGGTTGGTTAAAAAAGAAAAGGTTGGCACACTGAGAGTTGCAGCCCTTTTGGTATTTGGAATATTCCTGACATGACCTCAAAACTGTAAAGAGAGCGTGTAGCTTTAAGGTGTTGGAATACTTATTTTGCATTCAAGAAGAGCAATGTTTGGAATGCCAGCAGATCTCAATGAGGAAGAAAAGCTGTAAGAGAGCAAGCTCTGCTAGGTGAGAACGTGGAGTGGGGGCTATCTATAATGTTTGAACAAAGCTTGCTGGCATGTACAGCAAGATTAGTTAATGATCCTTAATTGGCCACAAAGATAATGTTTAATAACACTCATTTGCCCTACTGCTGTTTGACTGTTCAGAGCTGAACTTTCAAGATATGAGTAGGTGTCTTCTTAACGCCTACTATGCCTATTGATTGAGAATGTTATCAGCAAATTGAAAATGCAGGGGTGGATTACTACACGGGCCTATGGGCCCCATGCCCAGCTGGCACCGTAGAGAGTAGAGCTGTGCCGGGCCAGAGGAAGGGTGGGCTAGCACAATTGGTTGCTCCGCTCTTGGAGCAAGGCAGCTGGCATGCTGTGTATGACCTCTGGTGTAGTTTTCTGGGACCTGTAGCGCTGGTGGGCTGCACTGCATGCCGATTGGCCCTGCCAGCCCACAAGGCAGCTTGGCTGGAGCAGGTGGCTGGGGATCCTGGAGCCAGGTCACTGGTAGGGAACTGGGGTGGGGACAGGGCTCAGGATACCAAGTTTCCTTAATCCACCCCTGGGAGAATGAATGGATAGGGTGCAGTGCAGGGTGAAGCAGTTGCTATTGGGGGGGGGGGTTGAGCACATTTCAAGATCCTTAATCATTTTTGATAGGTGGGTTCTGTAAAAATAAGGGCCAAGATTGGAAATGAAGGAAATATGGATGGAGCAACTTCAGAGTACACAATAAAATGTTGCAGGTAATGAGGTGGGTGAGCACATATTGCAAATCTTTGTACATTGCAAAGAGATGCTATAACCTCCCTATATGCAGATACAACAGAATTTAAATATGTAATATACATTGCGCTTAACCCTGGCTATACTGCAAATCCCACTCTTGCAAGGGGTTCAGGGTTGTTAATGGGGTGCATATGGTCTGTAGTCAGGACACACCTTCCTTAAAGGTCAGGGCTGTCTGTATAACTTAGTCAGCAAGCTAATAACTTGTGTTCTGCTTTCCTTCTGATGACTCAACTGCTACTTTATGGCTGAAGGAGTTATTCTTTCAGCTCAAATGGTAGGGACTTAAGCTTCTGAAGTTCTTTGGTTTTATCTGTGCTGCTGTGGTTGTGTGTTTGCATTTAGATTGGGCTTTGATTCAGGCTCACCTGTAGTTACTGTGTTTTGTGGGATGCAGGTTGCCTACTCATTCAATGGAAAGATTGGATTGCTAGTTAACATGTCTTAGAATTTAAGGGGGGGCTTTTCAATGTGTTTGGGATGAGGTGCGTCAAAGAGAGAAACTTGTGGAGCATGTAGTGTGTTCATCCAATGCTAGATAGCAAGGTGTGGTAGGAGTCACATCATGGGAACACTAGTTTGCTTTCTTCTTTCCTTTAGTCTGTCAATGTAGCCTCTTGTTAGGGATAACCCTAAAAATGATTCTGTAGAATGATGAGACTCATCACTTTACGCTTAGAACAAGGAAAAGGGTTAGTCCAACAGCCTTTCTTGTCCAGCCTCCAAAAATGACTGTCTTCTTTTAATTCTGCCTTGTAATTAAATTACTGCTATAAGATGCTTCTGTTAATTCAGTTATGCCTCCCTTTTCATGGGCAATAGATTTAATGGCTCATAGTCTGTACATTAGTATCTTCTGCAGCACAGCTAAGCTAGGCTTTATGGGATTGGGGCCAACACTTACGTTTTAGGAAACTGTCAGTAGTTATCCTGGAGACCCTCTACACCAGGGGTGGCAACCCAAAAGATAAGAGCCAATTTTAGAAAACTCTTTCAGTAACCAAGTGTTTTGAGAGCCGCAATGGGTGTAGCCTCCTGGTGGAAGGAGCTGGGCCAGGGTGTCTTCTGCAGAGTCCCCCAATGGCAGGGGACTGTGTAGCCAAGAGCAGGGCACCTGCAGGGTCCCCCAGTGGAAGGGGGTGGACCTAGAGCCCAGAGCTGCAAAGGGGCAGCCAAAGAGCCACATGTGGCTCCGGAACCACAGGTTGCACACCCCTGCTCTGCACTGTGTGCTTTAATCAAGGAGGAGGAAATAGATGTTGATTCAAAGTAATCAAATAGAGAATTCTGTAATTTACCATTGTAACATAAGTGGGGAAGGAAGGAGATCTATGGCAAAAGCACATGAATGAGGGCAGAAGAGCTGATTTGATTTCCTTCTCTGCCACTGAGGCTATGTTTTTGGAAAGTAATGCAAAGCCTGATTTAACTCCAACATGAAGTCATTCTATTGAGGGAGGATAGATTGGGTTTATGAGCTCTCTGAGCCTCAAATTTCCTCATCTGAAAAACAGAAATAATAATTCATGCCCCCAGAGAGGTGTTGAGGCTAAATTCATTATCCAAGGGTTTTATTCTGCCACTCATCCTCATAGTATCTCAGCACCCTCTATGTAAAATCAGTAGCAGTAGTACAGTATCCTACAGTCTTTAGCATTGCTATTTTTTCTGGGTAAAAACTTTTGTATTAATGTTTGTAAAAAGCTTCACATTCCTTGACTGGCAGGCACTGCAAAGCACCAAAGTGTGACTTCTGCTTTGACATTCAGTAGTATTGTCAGTGTGTAAATTAACGGACTGCAGAGAGGCCATTTCTAAACTTCGATGGCATTGTTACCATCTCCAGAAAACTAAACTGGTGCCCACTTAGTTTGGTTTCCTTTCCTCCTACTCTTAAATCTAGACAGATAATATTTGGGGGTTTTAAGACTGGATACTTGTATTTTTGGGATTTTTCTCTGAGCTAAAATTGACTTTTTTTGAAAAATGTAAGAGTATAAGCAGGAGGGATGGTCTAAGTTGACTTTGAAGGCCAGTAGAATTATGCATGCACAATTAGAGCAATCTACATATTGGTGAATTCTCTAGCCATTTTCTGTATTTCAGGGAAAATAGTGGAATTTAAATTTAGGGTGTAAAGCTGTATACATTTGTTGTGACTACTGAGTAGTAATCTCAGAATTTTCACACTGAAGCCTGGATTTTGGTCTGGGTTACATGTATGCAGCCCTGTTAACAAAGGATTTGCGTGGGGATGACCAAAACTAGGATTTCTCTCAGTCTGTGGCTTAGTGGAAAAATCTTAACACTTTCTCCTTCAGGCAAGTGAACATATTCATGTTTCTCAGAAGAAATTCAAGATGGGAGGTAAGCATGTTTTGGGCTTTTCTCTTTAAACCGCCCCCCCCTCCACAAAATAAAAAATGTCTGCCCCATTTAAGGCACCGAATCGTGTGAAAGAACTGCAAATGTAAGCTTCAAAACTTGGCTTGCCACAAGTATTCTCTGTACTGAACAAAGTTTATGTTCACACTTATGGGCAGGATTCCTTTTAATTATTGAACTGAAGGGCAGGTCTGGCCTTTTTACAGAGATGTTATAAGCTCTCCTCCTTACACCAGAATGAATTTTCCTGAGATTTCAGTAATTAAGGTCTATCTTTCTTAGCTAGTTTTATTTCCAATGTGGGAAATTTGTACAAATTAGTTAGTATATGTCACTAATAGTCTATGCTGTTCCACTAAGGCAAAATCCTCCTTTCCATTTCAAAGGGTAACTTTCTTGAGAACATAACTAACCTATTTTAATTGGATAGCATGGAATTTTAAAGTTCAGAATAACTAACTCTTGCCTTTGATTAATACTGCTTGAATCTTTGTAACATAATCATGTATGCCATGTTCCAAAGGGGTAGCCATGTTAGCCTTGTTTAGCAAAACAAACAAGGAGTTTAGTGATGCTTTTAAAGACTAACATTTGTTTATTGCATGAGCTTTTGTGGGAGAAAACCCCATTTTGTCAGAAGCATCATATATGGAATCATAGGGTTGGAAGGGACCCCACGAGGTCCTATAGTCCAACCCCCTACCAAAAAAGCAGGACCATTCCCACTAGATTATCCCAGCCAGGGTTTTGTCCGGCTGGGCCTTGAACACCTCCAAAGACGGAGATTCCACCACCTCCCTGGGTAGCTTATTCCAATGCTTCACTACTCGCCTAATAAGAAAGTTTTTCTTAATATCCAGTCTGGACCTCCCTAGCTGTAATTTGAAACCATTGCTCCTTGTTCTGTCCTGTTGTTACTACTGAGAACAGTTGAGCTCCATCCTCCTCGGAGCATCCCTTCAGGTAGTTGAGGGTTGCTATCAAATCCCCCCTCAGTCTTCTCTTCTGCAGGCTAAATAAGCCTAGTTCCTTCAGTCTTTCTTCATAGGGCTTGTGCCCCAGCCCTTTGATCATTTTTGTTGCCCTCCGCTGGACTCTCTCTAATTTGTCCATGTCCTTTTTGTAGTGGGGAGCCCAAAACTGGACACAGGATTCCAGATGTGGCCTCACCAGTGCAGAATAGAGGGAAATGATCACATCCCTTGCTCTGCTGGCAACACTTCTTCTGATGCAGCCCAGTATGCCATTGGCCTTTTTGGCAACAAGAGCACACTGCTGACTCGTATCCAGCTTCCCATCCACCATGGCTCCCAGGTCCTTTTCACCAGTGCTGCTATGTAGCTGATCACTCCCCAGCCTGTAGCAGTACATGGGGTTTTTTTGTCCCAAGTGCAGGATTTTGCACTTATCCTTGTTGAACCTCATGAGATTTCTGTTGGCCTACTGCTCCAATTTGTCTAGGTCTCCCTGACCACGCTGTCATCTTTGCCCACATATCTGCACAAAAGGCACCATCATAGGCCCTGATCAGGTCAGCTGCTTCATCAAGGGCTCATTCACCAACGTGGTTATGGTATCATGTGCCAGAAATGCCCCTTTGCCTTATGCATTGGATAAACAGGACAGTCTCTCTGTAAAAGAATAAATCTGACATCAGAAATAACGTTGTAAAACCAAATATGGGAACACAGCAGTCTTCTTGATCACATCATTTAATCAGCTGTTAATAGCTGTACTTAGGCAAATGGATAACAAATCAAAGCCTCAAAGCAAAACTGCAGAATTGGAATTCATATTCAAATTTCACTGTGTCAGCTTAGGGTTACATAGGGACTACGCCCCCCCCCCCATTACAACAGTTAATTTTGCTTTCCTTTTTCCATTTATCTCCTTCTTAATGTGCTGTTTTCCACTGCTTAAATCTAAACTGAAATGATTTTTCTGTAACAGTCCCACCTGATACTATGACTTGCACTTCGCTGCATTTATTTTCTTCCCATTCATCTGTACTTTTCCATCTTCAAGCATTTGAAGTGAGATTTTTCTCCCACAAGAGCTCATGCGATAAATTTGTTAGTCTCTAAGCACCACTAGACTACTTGCCAAGATCGAAATCTGTTAGTCTTTAAGTGCCACTCCTTGCTTTCTTTTACTTGACTACTTGTTTTTCGTGTATGCCATATATTCTCTGTAGTTGAAACTAGGTAAACGAAACACTAAAACAGTCAGCAAATGCAAAATGGTAAGGTTCTTACAGAGATGTTAATGTGACCATATTACATGCACACACAACCAGTTTTTAAACTGGTGTGAATCAGTGTAGTTTCAAGTTGCAGATCTGGTCCCTCGTGGTCTTTATTATTATTCCTGAATTAATGTGTAGTTAATGCTTCTGCATTTCCCCTTTCAATGTTAAATTTTTCCCAGTAAGCTTAATACAATTATATTATTACATATTAATTGCTCAGGAAGTTTATCCTTTAGTTTCATTTCCCCAGTGCACAGGATACAATCTAGTAAAACAATTCTGTGTTCAGAGTAAACAGCTTGGGGCATTCAGCTGCAGTTTATTACTGGACCAACTCCCCTTCTGGAAGATATGTTTTCATTATAGAATATCCCATGGTATTTTACAAGTGTTCACACAGAAAACTTGCAAAGCAACCACCTCGTTTGCACAGCATGCTGCCTGATATTTTTTGTGCCCTTTTTGTATGTAGGGGGTAAATCCTTCAAACTTGTCTATATGGAATGGATAGGACATCAATTAAGTTCTTTCAAAAAGACCTGCACGCAGTACATGGCACTCTAGTTTTCTACATAGGACAAAGGATTCAGTCAACGCTGCTAGGATTTGAACTTGTGTCTTGAAGTCTGAATAGACCATCTCCTATAGCTAACGCATGTCTGTAAAGATGAAATCATATATGGATCAGGTTATGAACCTCTCACACCTGTGGTGGTACTGTTGTGGCTGATGTGGTTCATAGATGAGGCACACATCAGTGGATCATCAATGGCCATCTGAAACACTGAGTCAAATGCTCTTCCTCTGGTTTGCTGGAAAATGAGATCATTGACAAAACTCTGTGTGTAAAGCTCAAATACTTAATTGTTTTTTTAACAAGGGAACCATCCACTTAAATCACACAACTGATTTATTTTTTTGCCTGCTGTTTCAACTAATAGCTACACAAACTAAGTGAAAAATTTAATGAGCAAATGTTGCATTTAATTGTACTTAAGCCTGAATAGTCTTTTAGGGTAACCTTTTTCAGTGTTGTTTGTCTCTTGGACTTTAAGTGCAACAGGTGTGTCTAAGAGACCATCGCTCTTGAAAATGGATTTCTCCAACTTTAACATTTGTGCTACTTTAACTGTCCTGGTGGAGCAGGAAATCTTTCTTTCCCTTCCTGCACCCTCTGCCCTGCCCTGTTGTGGGCAGTTATACCACTATAGCTTATCCCAGTTTAGGAACTGCAATACCAGCATACATAACTCTTAGTTTATACCATTATTAGTGTCTGCTCTAGGTCTTTTACTGGCTTAACTATATCAGCAGACAGTCACCCCTCAGTGATGTAAGCACTCTACTACAGTTTTCAGGGTAGCCTTTAGGCTCCTAAGTCATAGAATCATAGAAACTGGAAGAGACTATGGGAGGTTATCAAGTCCGGTCCCCTGCACTCATGGCAGGACCAAGTACCCTCTTAAACCATCCCTGGTAGGTGTTCGTCTAACCTGCTCTTGAACGCTTCCAGTGATGGAGATTCCACAGCCTGCCTAGGCAACTTATTCCAGTGGTAAATCACCCTGGCAGTTAGTTGGACATTAGGAAAAAATTCCTAAACCTCCTTTGCCATAATTTAAGCCCATCGCTTCTTGTCCCTCCTCATGACGGCCTCTTAGATACTTAAACTGTTATCAGGTCTCCTTTGTCTCCTCTTTTCTAGATTAAACAAACCTAGCTCTTTCAGTCTTGCCTCATGCCTCAAGTCTTCCAGACCTCTAAGTCACTGAGGCTCTTTTGAAAATGTTCTGTTCTTCCTATAAGATCTTCACTTGTAAAATATACTGTAGACACCTGAAAAATTGTGAGGAGGCTTGGAGGCATGTGAAAAACTTGAAACTAGTTTGGCACCCTCCCCTCCCCCTCAACTGAATAGGCTTTGTGTTGGTGGTGTCCAAGAGCAATAGTAACTTATCACATTGAGCACTTTGATACGTCGTACAGCCCGAGTATGCTCAGCTGTGGTTTTTAAATACAAAAACAGAAATATTATGGTCCCAATTCAGGGAAGAACTTGCACGTACAGTTGCATGCTTTCCAGACTGGATGCTATGCTGTAGGCCTTGATTGAACAATCTAGTTAACCATTTTCCTCCCTTTACGCATGTGTGAGTATCCAGATAGGAATGGAACTATTCATGCGCTTATAGTTAGTAATATGGTTAATCTGTTTAAAATTGGGGCATAGGTGAGTAGAACAGCTCCACTTACATTTCCTTCTGTATTTCTCAACTGTTGAAGACTTCCATTGTGGACTGTTAATAAATGTGTTTTTTGCATTTATGCAGCTGTGCACTGGAATTTTATTGATAAGCTTTCTGTGCAAAGCTTGACTAATGAAGCTTGACCTTTGTATGTTTTTCCACAGCAAGATGCAGATATTTTATCATCAGTCACCTTACAATTAGATTAGACATGTCTGTAAATATTCAGTTAATAAGTACTGAGTTAGTAAAATACATTCCAAATGATGCATATGTGGTGGTGCAGCTTGAAATTTTTTAATCCTTACTTGACTCTTTCCAATTGAGATTTTAGTGTTGGTAAATAGTTTTCTGAGTAAAACTGATGGTTTTGGAACTGTAATTTAAATGGCATTAATGGGGTGAAGATTCTTTCATTACATGATGCTGTAGATGCTCTTACAGGGTTTTCACAAGATATAATTATATTGCACAAGAATGAGTCCATACACCTCCACAAATTAACATGAGACTCAAAACATGACACACTTAATGTTTTAAAATTGGGTCTTTCTGCTGTAAATTATAAAGTCTTTTTTTAAAAATACTGTTTCTCCAGGTACCTTCAAAATATCATGCCTTTGAGAAATCCTGAGTAGTCTTTCTCTAAGTCAGGTACAAACAGGAATGAAAAAAGACTTGGAGGTTGCCCTGCCAGTATTTACTGTGTGTGTGTGAGATGCATGATTACTTATTTCAATGTGATAATGTTTGCATGTCTTTCATGCAGCTACTTTGCAATGATGGCTAATATGTATATGAGGAAACGGAGAGGAGTGGTCAATTGATCAGGACAGTGGTTCTCAATCTTCTGCAGGTCACAACATACTTGGTGACATATAATGACCTTACAGGATGCATCAGCCCAGTTCCCCCAGGCCAAATCAAGCTATCTCCCTGGCTCTCCGACATACTTAGTGCTGTTTGGTGGCACAGCACTGTGTCCCAACACAGTGGTTGAGTGTTACTGGTTAGGAGATGTATGGGGAGCTAGTAACCACTAGTGTGTGGGGAACCAACAGCTGCTGTGTTGATGAGTATCAAGCTGAGTGGGGTTTTTTAAGATAGGTGGTCTGAGCAGATGCTGCTGCTGCTTCTGACCAGGGGATTAACCTGCTACAAACTAGATTGGGTTGGGGTCTGAGAGGAGTCCAAAACTGAGATGGCGGCAGATCAGTGGCAAGCAGTGAATGTATAGGGGAAAATGAGATCAGATATGGCATATATTTGAGGGGGACATAGACACAAAGAGCTTTGAAGAATAGGCGATGGATTTTAGGATACTTTGACGAAAAGGTGTGGGGAAAGCTGTCGTGTTTGTTCTGGTGGAGAGCATATATTTAGAGCCCTGCAAATATGCAGATATCCGTGGATATCTGCATTATATCCGCATCCACAGATACAACATAGATATCCACAGACCATTTCTCGCGGATGCAAATCGGATACAGGTCCACATATTTTTATCTTCACAGAGCTAGAGCCCTGGAAATATGTGGATATCTGCATCCACAGATACAACACAGATATCTGCGGGCCATTTCTTGCAAATGCAGATTGGATATGAATCCACATATTTGTATCTGTGTTTCAGCACCCCGAGGAGACAGGACATGTGAGAATAAGGTAGTCCTGGCTGCAATCTGCATGAATAAGTGGCTGAGAAAGGGTGGGGAGTGAGGACACCTGTGGAGGTGATAATGGCAGATCTAGTACAGTGAGATCTGAAGGACACAACACTGTAACCACAGTGGAGAATCATCTTTTTTTGTAGATAAATGGGCTGCTTAGTTTAACAGGTTTCTTCCAGCACCAGAGAATGTGGGGAAGGATCTAAGGTTCAACAGCGAAACCTGAATCCAAAACTAGCAAGTTCTTGAATTCAGAATGATTGAATGTGAAGTGCTTGTGGAATCCAGAACAAGAGATGTTTATTCTGGCAATAAAATGACATTCCTTAATACTTTCTTGGAAGAAACCCAAGCTGTTCTCATCTTAAAGGAACAGTAAAGTAGAGGTGTAAAAGTGTAACTGTTTAAATAGTAATCAGCTGTTTAAATATTATAAATAGTTGATTACCATTTAAACTGAGGAGGAGAGGAGCAGTAGCTGGGCTGGCTCTCTTCTGGTGAGAGCAAGTGGGTATCTCTTGCTGGTGGGGAAGTGCAGAGCCCCACATGGGGTAGCTGCAGCTGAGCTCAGCTCCCTGCAGGCAGCTAAGGAGGCATGGAGCCCAGTGCTGGGGGAGGGAGCTGCAGTCAGTGCTCCTCGCGAAGTGGGTTGGAGCCCACGAAAGCTTATGCCCGAAGAAATCTGTTAGCCTCTAAGGTGCTACAGGACTCTCATTGATTTAGCTACTCCTGCAGTATAGTCCCTCCTACACTAAACCTCTTTACCTGTCTTCCCCTGCCCTGCAGTACAACTCGTTTCCCCTCTCTGCACAGCCAGCCCCATATTCTCTTTCTGCTTCTCCTCACTTCTTCCCTCACAGCTGCCTTTGTACCCCAACTCCCTTGCACACTGTAATTATACACTCTAGTGTGGCAGAATCAGAAAGGATGGGGCAGTAGAAAAGCAAATACTTGGACAATGCTAAACCCTAAAGTGGGAGAAGAGGTGGAACCCGTTGGAAGGGGTGAACCATTTATCCTTCTCAGTAGTCTCATAGCCCCCTGTGCACCATATACCCAAACATGCCTGTGTAGCAGTCAGAACCCTCCTGAGTCTCTCTGAACCTTCATTCCCTACAAACATAACTCCCTAGCTTGAGAATTAAAATCCTGGTCACCTTATGCAGTACAACCCAATCCTTCTCAAGCTGACATAAAATATTACTGTTGCGCTGGTACTTATGAACTGCTGCCTGAGATGACATATGAGCTTAGGGACCAGGTTTTGCCAGGGTATAAGAGGAAGAGAGACTTCTGCGTTGGAAACTTTACTTTCTTGGTAGTTCTGATGATCTTTGTTCTTCCTCCTTGTTGGGGGGGGGGGGGCTGAGAGGGGGCTGGGAACCTTTAGAGATGAGGAAATAATATAGTTCCTGTCCCATTCAGTACATGGCCACTTAGTCTGCCAATAGACACAAGTGGTAACTTGGCCACTTGTTTTGTTGAGAACTAAATTAACTTGTACCCACTTTCTCCAAAAGCCCTAAAAGGTGGTGGGAGCACCTGTTCTAAACCCACCCACTCACTCCTTGTCATGAACAGTTTATTTCACCTTTTCCCCATGATGATGCCAGAACAGAAATGCATCTTTTTTTTTTTGTCAGACTTCTCCCCATTTTGGAATTTCCATTTTGACATAAGAGTTGGCAAACTCCACTCTTCAAAAGGTGCACTGTCTGCTAAAGAATATACCACAAACTTTAAAGAAGAAAATTTGCATTGGCTTTAAATTTTGGTATGTATCTTTCTCCACTTTTTGGTAGGAACTACAAAAAGATTGGGTGTCCAACATGGATAAAGACAGGTACTGTGGATGTAAAAATTAAAGTACTGAAAGCCTGGCATAAAGAAGTGGATCACATCACCCTTAAAGTGAAGAATATTATGTAAGAGCAACGTATACAGATAAACCTTAACTTTAGCAGACCTGGCCATCTGCTATATTACAAAGTAATTATAGAAATTTGATGTTATGTTGGGACCATTCCTGTCTTATTACTAAATGAGGCATGTATTTTTACCTTTATTTTTTTCTTCCTCTATCCATCTCCTTTCCTTTCCTTTCATTCTTCTTACTCTTTTGTTTTTCCCCTTTTTATGTTCATTATAGAATTGTTTTGCTAATATTTTTTCTATTGATGGTCCTCTGTATTGTACTTAATATTTACCACATTCTGTTTGTGCTTCCTTGGATAATTCAAAAGTTAATATTTTTAAAATTAGGAAGAATATGCAAAAACCTCATGTATGCCTCATATTTTTCGTTTTAATGAATGATACTGCAGTATCAACTCCTAGAAAGATCTTGTTGTGTTTTTTTTTTTTTTTTTTCCCTCTAGTGCTGAAAAAAGCTCTATTAATTTGCAGTTTATTCAGGAAGTGTTTTTGGAAGTGTTGTTATATGAGCTTATATAAGTATTTAGGCCTGTATCTGCCAGAGGTGGGATTCTGGGCCTGCCTGAAAATCAAAGTCTCTGAGCTATACGTGTTAACAGAGACCAAAGACTTAGTAGTGTTTCTTCTTCCTGTTGGCAATTAGGTTTTTCTTTATTACTGTGAAAAGATAAGGGATGCAGTTAACTTCTAAGGCATAGGGAAGGTATGATATATGAATGCACAAATGAGGGGGAGCTCTGACTCCTTTTCAAGACAGATGCTAGAGCAAGGCCAAGCAAGTGGCTGGGGAAGTGAGGGAGTTGAAGGGGGGTCTTAAAAAGAAACATAGGGCTATACATTGACCGTGGTCAAGACCTGATACTGCTCCTTGTCCCTCCCATGGGTGTTGTCCCAAAGCTCCCAGACCCATCAAAACAGAATGACATGTATTGAAAGGTGTGTGGTACAGCGGGGTGGCCTACAGGTATTATTAATAAAGCTATCAGGAAGGCATGGGAGAGGTGGTTTTGTTGGTGTATGGAACCAAAGTGAGGGAAATGGGGTTTCTATGGGGGGCTGGAGGGAGGACTTTCAGTATATAGAGAAATATGCCTGACTGATATGAAGATCTTGAATACAATTATGGTTTTAAGCTTGTCATCGTAACCCTCAAACTCTTCACAGAATGCTTGCAGATAGGACTCTGAACTATTCTGTTCAAGTTAACTGTGCCTAGGAACTAAGGCGGGATGGTGGGGAGCCCTCGCAGGCATTTTCTGGCAGCAGTGCCTTTCTTCTCTGCATATTGAAGCTACTACACAGACCTTGCTCCTTACAAATTGTATGTGATCGTTGTTGTAGCATAAGAAACAAAAAGAGCATTCTATCCCATTGCAAGTACCTCATGTTGATTCACTGCTATACAAATGTTCATCCTTTAATAGTGTGGGATTACAGAGCATTATCATCCTCAGATTGAGTCAGGTAGAGCTATTTTTGTTTAATCTGTATTAAGGTATCATTGTGCATCTCTGGCCTCGCAGTATAGAGGTAATACGATTTACTATTTTTATAAAAATCAGCATGGCTGTATAAATCCTGCCAGTATCAAGACCTGAAAAGATTAGTCATGAGCTCACTTTTTCCTTCAGTAGTGAGTAGCTAAACTTTTGTTTTCAGTTATGACTAAATTACATTGTAACTATTTCGTTCCAAAACTGGCCACTTGGCTTGTGGTACAGCATTTTCTCATCACTGTGTACAATAGTGCATGGAAATGCAGGACCCAAATCTTGTAACACTTAAATGCGTGTAAATACTTCAATTGATTTTAATGGAATTACTTGTGTGAGTAAAGATTTCTCACATACAGTAAGGGTGGTAGAATCAGTCACATGCCCTGTGACATGTTACTCTTGTACAGACAATCAGATAAAATGTTCTGTAATGATTTTTGTGATTTTTTTCTTTTAAAAAAAGAGGATATGTGGAGGAGAAAGGATTGAATAGTTGGAATGAGACACATTCTGTATTAATACATGGCTGTAATGACCAGTTATGTGAACAGCCACTTCTAGAACTGTATAGAATAAATGTTTTATACATTTGTTTGTTCATGGAGTTTCCTTACAGGAGTAGGTAGGTGAGGTTTTGTTGCCTGCATTGTGCAGGAGGTGACCTTATTGGTCCCTTATGGGGTCATGTTGGTCCCTTACAGCCTTAAAGTCTATGAGAAGTCAAGAATGTCTTGACTCTGATAAAATATAAAGTGAGGTCCGTGCTTAAGGACCAGATCCAATCATGCTGAAGTCCTTGGGAACTTTTCCTCATCGCTTCAGTGGGTTTGGATCTGGGCCTAAATTTCTGGATAATCTCTGTAATGTTTAGATGTTTTTCACTCTTATCACCATATAATAGCATGTATCTTGATAAAAATGTATGCCCTGTAGCTAAGGTCTGCCTTGACTGGAAGTACAGTAAGACCTGTTTACAAATAGTATATCAGATTGACTTTGATGGGCTGACAGTTCTCCTGTGGGCAGAACTGACCCTGGGCAATTTCTTGAAATGGCTGAACTCTTATGAAATGATATGGAACTCTTCAGGTTTCAAAAGAAGGCAGTTGTAGCTCTTAGTGCAAAGAAAAGGCAACTGAAGAGACCCAGACGAAAGTTAGGTATGAATGACGGCTGATTTATTTTTTTAGATTTGGGCCATTTAAAGCTAGTTACCAAAAATAAATACATTGAGGGAGGAGACGGTTGTTTTGCAAATAGCCTCAGTGAATTCAACAGGTGCTGCTGGGATATTTCCTTAACATAAGAATGGCCATGCTAGGTCAGATCAATGGTCAGTTTAGCCCAGTGTCCAGTCTTCTGCCAGTAGCCAGTGCAAGCACTTCAAAGAGAGCACACCTTGATGTTAGAAAGATTTGACCAAACAGTTTTCTTGGAAGCTGTTAGGACTAGAGCTGCTCAAAAGTTTTACATGAGAAAATGCAGATTCATCTAAATTGAAACGTAGTGCCTGCCAGCTTGCTCTTTCATGACATGTTAGGCAGCCAAAATCCTGGAAATGCAGGCTCCCAAATTCCTAGGTTCCTTTGCACGTCACTGGATGAGATGCTGTAGAGCAGGGCTTCCAGGCTCTTGGACTTGTAACTCTGCAGCAGCTTGACTGAAGGCTTCCAGGGTCTACAGCTCTGATTGCACACTGCCTACCATGTGGATTGCCTCTGAGTGGAGGAGCTCTGAGTTTCTGAGGCTTGTGGCTTGAGGGCAGTCTGCACCCCATCTGGGAATGCCTTAGAATCCAATAACTTGGAAACACATAAAACAAATATATTCCTAATTTCTATTACAGATATGATACTTGTATATAAACCACATAATCATTTCTAGCAAATTATGGCTTTTGTATTGGTACCAAATATGGAATATTAGGATGAAAAATAATCATAAACAGTCCCCTAGACCAGTGGTTCCCAACCTGGGGTCTGAAGACCCCTGGGGGGCCTCAGAGTTGCTCTAGGGGGTCCACGGACAGGCACGGATCTTGGGCCGGACACCACCAGGGTCTTGGGTTCCTGTGGAGACGCAGGCTTCCAGGCGGCACAGAGCTTCCCCCAGGCTGGGAGTTTTTAAAACTCCCATGCACTGAGCTTGTTTAAAACATGCTCAGGGAGAGCAGCCTGGGGGATGGCCAGGTGCCAGCAGCTCTGACCTGTTGGGGGTCAAGGGGGAATGAGAGCCAGTAGGGCCAGCAGGCAGAGAAGACTGGGGAGGATGGATGGGGCAGGAGGAGGCTTCCCCAGAGCAGCAGGGGCTGGATCCTACCAGCCGAGGCTCCTCTGGAATGGCAGGGGCCTCAGTCTGCTCTGCAGTGGCACCATTATATAAAAATTTCAGCGGGGGGGGGGGCAAACTTTTTTGATTAAAACAGGGGGCTCCAGCCCCAAAAAGGTTGGGAGCCACTGCTCTAGATCCAGACAGTGTCACACAGGGGTTCCCTACAAAGGAAAAACAAAATCCTTTCTTAATCCTTGAGTTGTATAGGATGAAACAGTAGGGTTGGAGAAATGGGTAAAATAAAGTTCCTGTGCAGCTTTCCCACTTCATTGGAACAGGATACACGTCCCTCAGAATGACTAAAGCATGACCTGTGGTGTAATCACTGGTTTTCAACCAGTATGCCATGGCGTGCTGTTGTGCCCTGTGAACTGTCTAAGCGTGCCATGAAATTTTGTGCAGAGGTAATAAAAATCAATGTGAAACAAACATTGTTTCATCTTAAACGGTGTTCTATTCAGTCAAAATTACAACTCATAAAACTCATGAAAATTAGTCAAATTAAAAGTGAGGTATTGCTCTTTTGATTCTAAAATTCGAGCGTTCTAAATGCAAGTGGCCAAAGGGCGAAATTGAGATGACGTTTTTTCCAGTGGATTTGAAACATTAATGCGTTTGATCCTTTGTTAACTTGTTGCATGCACTGTGTTGCAAACCACTTGAGCAAGACCATAACCGTAGTAAATATAAGTAAATGTGATGCTTATGATCAATTCATCTAAAAAAAAAAAAGTGGGTGTGCTTTGGAATTGTTTGTCTCATTGAAGTGTACTGTGTTACTGAAAAGGTTGGGAACCACTAGTGTGTATGTTCCTGAACCTCTTAAGGGCCTGACTTGGCATAGACAGGCTCTTGCAAGACCAGGTACAATACAGGGCATATTATGCATTCTTAGTCTGTGCAGAAGATAGGCAGGTAGGTAATTATTAATAAGAATAAAGCACAAGACTTACCCTAAATGCAGACTGAAATCTGAGAGAAGAGAGTTAATGAAAATACAGTAGACCCTTGAGTATAATGATGCTGGTAGAGGCTTCCATAAAATTAGGACTTACCGATGACAGTTCTGATGCATGGCAATGGGAGAATGAGGAACTGCAGTCATTAAACAAAAATGGGCTTTTACGCTTATGACAGCCACCTAAACTGTTTTGCAATAAAATCATTTCCAGAGGCTGCTATTTTTCAAATTGTAGAGGAGTATCTTGGCTTTTTAAAAATTGGAAAATACTTAGTGATTCTGTATTACTTTTTTAAATTTGTTTCAAAGGTCAAACTACCAACTTCTCTCTAGGTTTTAAGCTAGGGAGTTTAGTGAGAAGAGAATGAATAGCCAGCATTTCCAAAGTAGTTCATTTCTTATCTTGCGTTCTTGATGTGATGTCATTACTAAATATTCATGCCTGTGCTCACGTGGCTTTCTAACCAAAACTTTAGTAGCTCCTTTTTTGTTCCATCCCTACTATCCAGTGTTAGTAGGATTGCTTCAGTGCAGTGGACGGAAAGTTTACTACCACCCTACCCCCATAAGATGATCCTGATGCTTCAGCCAAAAACTGCTTAATGTTTTTCCCATTGAATGTAGTAATTTTACTTTGACCTGTGTTTGGGAAAGCAACAGCTGACCTTTCTCTTACCCTCTGAAGACATCCTTCCAGACCTGAAGCTGGAGATGAATGTGTTGCTTATTCATTCGCATCAAAGAGGTCCTGAAGTGCACAGTCAATTCCCTGTTTGATGCCCTCAGCCAATAGTTTAAAAGGCATCTTGAGACAGTTGACCGAATAGGTTAGTGGTTCTCAGCCTCTATGTTGGGGCACTTTACTGTGTCAGCACACAGTGGTGTTGTACATACTCGTGTATAAGCCAACCCTGTTATTAACCCCAGAAACTCAAAAAAATCCACAAACTGTGTATAAGATGAGGTTCAAAATCTGGCTCGAAGCCGGAGCCGGTTCTTGCCGCTTGCAGGCAGTGGCAGGAACCGGCTCAGCTTCAAGACACCTGCAGGAGGCTTGAAGCCAGAGCTGTTTCCTGCCGCTTCCTGCAAGCAGCAGGAGCTGTGAGCTAGTAACACTTCTGCTCCCTAACCGTGATGGCTAGGGACAGATCCAGTTCCCCCTCACCCTGCAGCCAATTCCCTGCGCTCCTCCAGGCCCTTCCCTAACCACCCCCCAGGCTGCTGCCAGCTCCCTGCGCTCCCCTGGGCTGATCTCACACACCACCAGGGTCCCCTTATCCGGCTGCTCCAACAGCCATGGCAGACCCTGGGGCTTCTGCCCCAAGCACGCTCAGGACGAGAGATTGAACTCCTGGGCTGGGGCTGCTCCCTGCTGGCCGGACCTGTATAAGCCAAATGATTTTTTTCAAAGGGATTTCACAGAACAATTTTTTTGGCTTGTACGTGAGTATATATAGTAAGTGTGTTACAGAGAACCAGGGAAATGGCTGGATTTGGCCTGGGGTGTGTGAGCTGGTGTGTCCTGTACACTGCCAAGCATGTCATGACCCACAAAAGAGTGAGAACCACTGTAATAGTTCTTTCAGGCAGTCCAGAGGATTTTATGGTATCATTCTTCAGGATACCTATACTGTTTGCACATTCCCATCAAGTGGTGAACAGCTGTGCTGAATGGTGCTTTGTGAAATGATTTATGGGTTTGATTCCCATCAGAATTGACAATGTACTCAGCGTTGCCTTTTGTCACGTATTATAAGAAGAATAACTGTGACCATTGTATTTAAGGTTGCAGAAGACTTAATTCCAACAGCCCTTTGTCAGCTGGCCACATCTTTCTTCTCTTTTGCTGACTTTTCTTCAGGGCCCTCCAGAAAGGAGTGGTTTTAGGGGAGTGCTTGCTTGTTGTGTGTTTGCTTCAGGCATTTTTGAATACAAGGAGAACGTGGGGAGGGAACAAAGTACTGTTCTTTTCTTTTTGGGAGGAAAAATTATATTAGAGATCTGCAGTTTGAAATATTTTGCACGTAATATGAAATTCATCTGGGAAGTAGTCCGTCTGTCATGGGTTCTTCTATATAAACGCCACAGCATCAAGCATCTCAGTCTTTAGTGCAGTTATTCTCATAACACACCTCTGATGTAGTAAGGGCTATTAATGCCATATTATAGTTGGGGGAACTGGGACACAGAAAAGCTGAAGTTACATCCACACTGCAACTGGGAGATGTCTGCCTAAACTGGGAATTGTCTATACGTGCTAGCTCCGCTTGAGCTAACGTACCAAAAATAGCCATGTGACCATGGCTGTTAAGGCTTGCTCCCTCTATATGTTTGTAGGATCTTGGATGGGGTTGTAGTAGGATGGCTAGCTTGACCCACTGTCGAGGTTGCTGCAGTCGCACTGCTGGTCTTAGCATACTAGCTCGATCACAGCTAGCACATGGACATCTGCCTGAGCTGAGAATTACACCTTGCAGCTTCAGTGTAGAGGCAGCCAAAGTGACGTACACGAGGACAAATAGGGAGTGTATGACAAACTACAAAATTGACTCTCAGCCTCCCAAATCCTGAGCTAGCCCCACTCAAGGAGAAGGGCTCGAGAGTGCTTCAGTAAACCCTGGTTTTGGCTTGACCTAGTTGGGGACCTCGCAAAAATGGACTTTGTACATGTGCAGAGAAGTTGGTATCATTTTTGACATCATTCCAAAGGCCTGTTAATCTCAGATTATTGAACCACCAAATCTTAAGTAATTATTGAAAACTTCAGAGAAGTTTCAAAGCATTGCTTTGTTTGTTATTCCACTCCTAAGCTTGACTGGAGAAGGAGCACTTGTGGACTCCCTCAAGTGGGATATGTCATCCTGGTGGTACCTTTGAGTGTTATTGAAGCATCTTGGTGCCACATGAGATTGGGGGCCATGTTGCGTTAGGCACAGAACATGCATCTAGTGAGAACTTATTCTACTGTAAATAGAAAAGTTAGACAATGGGTAAGAGAAGGAGAGAGTGTTTTTAACCCCATTTAAACTGATGGGGAGTGGGAGGAGGAAAGTAACTGACTAGCCAGAGGTTACACAACAAGACTTGTCAGAGCTGGAAATTGAATCCATATATCCTGGTATGGTACCTTAATTATAGGCCATGCTTCCTCTAGATAGATATCTCCAGATCTCTTTTTTTTTTTTAAGTCTAGAAATTTATATAAACACCATGAAGAACTTGTTAAGGTTGCACTATGAAACACTGTGTCAGGAAATCACTCTATTTAAATGTTAGCATTGTGAAAGCTTCCAAGTCTCTCTCCTACGTATTGTGTACCGTGGGAGCTTTGCTGGACTGAATTCCAGAGAAGTGGAGAGGCCTATGGCAGCAAACCACAGGGAAATCCTTGACGTGTTTGAAGTTTTTGGCAATAATGCAGATGTCAAAGCCTGGATGGATTGATGCCCCCAAATTCTTCTGAAGCCCTGTTTATGTGATGGTTATTACTGTTCCCTGAGACATTGAGATAATGAAGGTAGTAGTGGTATTTATAGTACAGTTTTCTCAGGTACTTCTGACTCACCAATTACTTCATTACCTGATTCTACCGAGAACAGACGCTCTACAGATACTACTAGTCCTTATTGAAAGGGGCCTCGAGAGAGCAGTCATTGGAACAATGATGTGGCGTAAATAACGTTTCCCCATTATTGGAGAGTATGTTTGGGCCTGGAGAGGAAAATGGGAAGAAGATTTAGTTAGGTTAAATATAACCTGAATGTTTAAACAGATGGTTGACCTTTGTTACACTAAGAACAGTTTAATTTTAGAATTTTGCAGGCGGTTTTAAGTTCTTGGGTTTTGTATTTTACAACAATCTGACTATAAATATGCTATAGAATTTTTGCCATAAAACTTCATGGAGTCATCAGTTAATTGGTGCTTTATGCATTCTGTCTAAAACACAACATTTCCAAGAGCCTGTCTTTTGAAATCTTGCGGAAATACTTCTGGCATCAGGAGGGTCTACGTCTCAAATTCAAATCATCATGAGGGCCGAATGAGGACTAGAACATTAGCCTAGTACATTAGCCCAAGGACCGCACCACTGAAACCTTTTCATACAATGATATTGTAACAATAGTGTCATTGCGGGCTGCAGGAAACAGCTTTAGGGGCCGCATGCGGCCCTCAGGCTGCATGTTTGAGACCCCTGCTCTAGGTGTTAAAATACCAGAAAGCTGAGTAAAGAGGAAGAAGTGAGGAAGGTTCTTGGTCACACCCTGAAAAGAGAACTTGTTTCTAACTCACTGGTAAAAGTAGAGCACTTGTGCTATTTGTTTAGGCCTTGATCCTGCATCATCTTGCATCCATCCAGCTTCCTGCACCACAGTGGTGCCTTACTGAAGTCTATTGAGGCTCCGTAAAGATACAAAATTCTGCACAGGCATAAGGAGTCACAAGATGGACTGTAATTTATTCATTGTCAATGGCTTCTGTAAGGGTTCATAGAATTGTACAAAGAAGGAAGAGATGTGGTCTTTGCCCAGAAGAGCTTACCCTTTAAGGATCTGGCTTTTCAAACATTATTCACCTGAATGGGACTATTGAAATTGACAGCCTTGTGAATAAGCATTGCAGGATCAGACCCCAGGTTACCAATTGTGTGACAAAGATGGCAGAGTGTGGGGCTTTTAACAGGAAAGGGAATTAACTATTGAAACAACCTTTGTATGGCTGTGGTGAAAACTGTCACTTCATCTTTAAATCAAAATTGGATACCTTTCTAAAAGATGTGTAGTAGGTCAAACAAAAATTAGGTACTTGACACAGAAATTCACAGGTGAGGTTCTTTAGCTTTTGTTATACAGGAGGTCAGACTGGGATGATTAATCAAAAATTACAATTAAAGAAAAAAATACAGTAAGCTTTGATAGATTTGATTCCCTCCACTCCTTGTCCCACACCCACAGTGGACAGGCCAAATGCTAGTCAATTATTCTTGGCCCTAGGAGTTGCTGAAATGAAAAATAACAGGCTCATAGTCAGAATGAAGAGGCTTTCAGCAAAGGCACTGAAATGCACCATCTGTATGACCTAACACTCCCCCCCCCCCCCCCCCATTTTTTTTCTGTTAAAAAAAAAAAAAAAAAAAAAAAAAAAAAACTTGGTGCTTTGAGAATGTCAGTGTCTCTTCTCAGCTCTATTTCTTTTAATTGTTCTTATTGCTTCACTCAAACAGCATTGCTCTTCTTGAACAAACTTTTTTGAAGGTATGTTTAATTTTTTTGTAAGCTCCTCTCTCAACATTGTTGTTCAGTATGCTACACTGTTTACACAGCAGCAAAAGTGGAAAATCAGTTTGGAGAACCATTCAGAATACTCCTTACAACAGTGATTTGACCTCATCTTCCTCTCTATGCTGTTCCACTGAATCTTTATAACTGCTTTGATTTGCTGTTTACTGTGTGACCTGTTCCCATTGCACACTTCACTGAATTTATTTCCTCCCATTCTGGGTTCCACCATCTTCAAAATGTCTGATGAAGTGGGGCTTTCTCCCACGAAAGCTCATGCAATAAATAAATTTGTTAGTCTTTAAGTGCCATAGGACCCCTTGTTTGTTGTTCAAAATACTACTTGTTTTTCTGTCTTTTCCAAACTGTAGCTCCTTTCCACCTCTTACTTGGTTTTTCCAGTACCCCCTTTCCGCTTGCCAAGTCTTCTGTTAGGTCCATATGGTCTACTATTGAGATGCCAGGTGGTGAAAGGTATCCCAGTGTAAAAATCTGAAGACTGGAAATGCATAGGAGCTAAGTAGATGACAAAGATTCTCACTCAGAGACTAGGGAGATCAGATGGGACCCCACCACCAAAATACGGTTTCTAAAGCTTCTTATTCCCACCTCTGTAGGCAGTTGTCAGTGTTAGTGCTAACCTAAGTGAAGGTACCACAAATATTTTCTCTCTGAAGAAGGCAGTCTAGTACTTAGGGCAGGAGGTACTTGAAGCACATGGTCAATTTTCTGATTTATCCAAAGAGTCCATGTGTTCTGTGTTCTTGGCCTATTAAAGGCAGATTGAGGAAGGTGAAATGAGGATTTGCTTTGCATGGCTTCTTACATCGTGAGCAAACTGCTACCTTCCATGGAAGAAAGGTGACCCAAGTCCTTCAGGAAAGGAAGGAGTGAGAGCAGAAGAAGAATGACAATGGACTTCAAAAAAGCAGATTTTAACAGATGCTGAGAACTGATAGGTAAGGTCCCCAGGCAGAAAATCTAAGAGGAAAAAAAGAGTTTAGGAGAGCTAGCAGTTTCTCAGGAAGATTGCATTAAAAGCACAACTACAAACTACAGTGAAGGGAAGGAAGAATAGTCAAAGGGCCAATAGGCTGTATTAGGAATTCTTTATTAGTGATGTGAAAGTGAAATAGGAATCCTCCAGGAAACAGAAGATAGACCAAATGTTTAGGAGGAGACCTAAGGCACAAAAATATGGATAAAATCAGAGAAACTTGGGTACAAGAAGAATGACACCTAGCAGGGGACATAAAAAGGGAATAAAGAGATTCTAGAAATAAATCAGGAACAAAACAAAGGCAAAGGAAAGGATGGGCCCTTTATTTAGCAGGGAAAGAGCTAATAACTACTGGCATCGAGAACACTGAGGTGTTTTAATGTCTGTTTGGCTTCAGCTTTCATTTAAAAAAAGGTTAATGGTGACCAGATACTCAGCACAGTTAATATTAATGACAAAAGAGAAGGAATGCAAGCCAAAATAGGAATGGACCAAATTAAAGAAATTTTAGATAATCCAGATGTACTCAGGTCAGATGGATCTAATGAAATTAATTAAAAACTACTTGAGGAACTAGCTGAAGCATTCTTAAAACTGTAGCAATTTGTCTCTGAGAACTCATGAAGAACGGGTGAGGTCCCAAAGGAATAGAGAAGGGCCAATGCTGTACGCATTTTTATACAAGAGAACAAAGAGGACCTAGAGAATTATAGACCAGTCAGCTTAATGATATCTGGGAAGAAACTGGAACAAAATATTAAACAATCGTTTTCTAAGTACCTAGAGCATAGCAGGGTTATAAGGAATAGCCAGGATGGATTTGTTAAGAATAATCATGCCTCAGCAATCTAGTCTACTTTTTTTGACAGGGTTACAGGCCTGATGGATAGGAGGAAAGCAGCAAATATTATATCTTGGGTTCTTGGTTGTTTGTTTTAAGTAAGGCTTTTGACTCAATTCCACATGATTCGCTTAAGTAAACTAGGGGAATGCAGTCTAGGTGAATTTATTTCAGAGTAGGGACACATCTGGTTGAAATATCATACTCAGAGTAGTTGTCAATGGTTTGCTTTCAAATGGGAAGGACTTGTCTAGAGTTCTCAGGCATCATTCCTTGGTCTAGTACTAATCAGTGTTTTCATTAATGACATGGATAATGGAGTGGAATGTATGCTTACAAAATTTGTGAATGACACCAAGATGGGAAGGTTGCAAGCACTTTGGAGAATAGCACTCAAATGGCCCTGAGAAAATGGAGAATTGGTGTTAATTCAGTGCAAACAAGTGAAAAGCATTTCTTTCACTTTGGAAGGAAAAAGCAAATACCCAGTCTCAAAGTGGGGATTAACTGGCAAGGTGGTAGCACTGCTGAAGAGGGTCTGCAGGTTAATAGTGGATTGCAAATTCAATGAGTCAGTGAAGTGGGGGGGTGAGAGAACACGTGCTAATATTCTGTGGGGGTCTCAGAAAATGGAGTGTTGTGTCCAGTTCTGTGCACCACACTTTGGGAAATGTGGAAAAATTGGAGAATAACAGAAATGATATAAAAGACTTGGAAAAACCTGATCAGCAAGGAAATGCTTAAAAGACAGGCAAGTGTTCCTCGATTTACATTTGAGACAAGAACACTGAGGAGGGGCCCTGAAAAGTCTTGTGTTGTGTTAGTGCTGGTCTAAAGGAGATGGTGATTTGTTCAGTGTCTACTGAAGTAATGGGCTCAGTCTGCTAAAAGAGAGATTAGGAAAATGTTCTAACTGGAATAGGGCTCTAACGTCAGGGGTGGTCTAGATGTATTTGGTCCTGCCACAGGGAAGGGGGCTGAACTAACAATAGAAGCATCCCAGTAACTACTGTGAGGAAGGTATGTCCATCAGGAATGCTATGGTGACTTGTATTTTTTCCTGTAAAAATAGCTTTTGCTGGGTCTAATGTTTGACCTGAAGGTGAACCTGGCTTTTGTGTTTACTTTACCAGCACTCTTCTTTTCTGTGTGCAATGAAATACTAATCGACTTTGAAGCTCTGAGAAACTGTTTTACTTCACTTTTAAAGTTCCAGTGGAGGAAAGAAGAGTGCTTTTAACTGTAAGAAGTCAGGCAGTATCAGGAGAAGTGATCAGAAGTGAAGTTAGAAATATTTTGTATGTAATCATTACAATATAAAAGCACCAGCTGTCTTAACAGTAGTAATTGATTTTTAGAGTGAATTAGTGTTTCCTCGTTCATCCAAATAAGAAAAAGGAGTAACAGTAAGAGCATTTTAAAAGAAAATGCTACAACTGAAAGGATGAACAGTTGCATGTAATCTAATGCAGTGGTCACCAATGAGTAGATCATGATCTACTTCTGAAGGGCAGTTGCTGTTGAAACCAATGAACATTGCACCATTTCACGCTTTCCTTCTTTGTCCTGAACCTTTCTCAGATGATGTTTCTCTGTGCAAAGTGTTTCTGATTCTCATTTTCAGAATTGTCGTCTTGGTGGCCAATAAATCTTAATTGATGTGAAACTTTTCCCACTGAAGCTCTTCTCAAAGTGGAGGTATCATGGAGTAGACAAAACTACAAGTCAGGAAGAGTCCATTTCAAAGGGGTAGCCATGTTAGTCTAGTTCAGAGCCACAGGACTCCTTGGTTGGTTGTTTCATCCAAAACAATTATTTTTCTTTTAGTAGGTGGCAATCTATGTTTGATTAACTTACTGAAAAAGCTGGTAAAAAGGTAACCATGAAAACAATACTGCTGTTATGGTTTTTGGAGTCCACAGCCCCTTAAATACTAATACATCTGCCCAAAGATTAAATATTTGACAAAAAAAGATTTTTAGTGGGAATTGTTGTGGTCTCTCCTGTCAACCTAATTCTCTCCTGACAAAATAATTTTTAATACTCCACTTTTGAAGCAGTCCAGGCCTCCATTCTACAGTTTGCCCTGATTCAGAAAATCATTCAAGCGTGTGTTTGATTTTTAGATGCATAATTAAATTCTGTCGACCTTGGTTGTGCTTTGACTAGAGATGCTTAAATTTGTTTACTGAATTGGGGTCATTGGGCTCTTGTCTAGTAAATAGTGATAGGCTGGAAGGGGAGACCAGATATAACATGAGAATATACTGGTCAGTGATCTTTCCACTCTTCGGAATAATGTATAAAAAAGCATGCATCTGTTTTGAACCATGTTGTCCAGAAGCAGCTTCTGGGTTTTGCTTTCATGTACCAGCTATCTCACTTGCACATGCAGCTAGGTAGATGACGTAAGTTATAAAATGTAACTTCTCATGTGCAAAACTTGAGGTAGAATTGGAGACCAAGTTTCATAGAAGGCCCTTGACTTTATTTTTATTTTTTGTAAACATGCACTGTTTTGCAGAAATGATATGAAATCATGCAAAAAAAAAAAAATTCTTATAGTTCCTAGTAGCTGTCTGTCTTTCTCTGCATAGGTATCTGCAGAATTGCTTTGCAAGTTAAAGGTTAAGCCTATGCTGTTCTTTGCCACTTTGAGTAGTGAGGCTACATTAGGCTAAGGTCCTGAACCTGTAAATGTTTAGCCATGATTAGCACCAGACACATCAGTGGGACTCCTCAGATGAGTAAGGTTACTCATGTTTTCAGAACTGAGCTTAATAGGCTTCTTATAAACAGACCTGTTCATTCTGGTTAGTGTTACTCCAGCAACACCTCACCTTTTTGTTTTTGTTTGGTTGTAAGTTGCATATTGGTGGCTTATTTTTTCTGCTATGTGCTTTGGGAATTTTTCTGCTGTACAGACACTGACTTGAGCTAACAGTAAAATGCAGGTATGGATCCAATAACTACATACATAGCTGAATAGAATTTTGTCATATCCACAAATCAGGTCCTGCCTGCTCTATTCCGACTGGTAGAGCTCATTAAAAAGAAATTGGTGGAAATCTAACTCCAACATCTTCCTATGATATCTTTTGTCTTCCCCCATCTTGCTCTTAGTAACTTTTGGCGGAAGGAAAGGCTTGAAGGTTACATATTTTCCACTTTTTTTTTTATAGGCTTATTTCTTTAGACCTTAAATATATAAATTTTTGCTGCTGACTTGTCTAAAAGAAGATTCACCTTATTTTAAGTTGCATGAGATGGATTGAATAAATATTGCAAGCTACTGTCATACAGAAGGCCTGGGTTCAGAAGCAAACTCTAGCACTGTCTGTGTTACACTTGGGGGTCATCACAGGGAGACTCTCCTGGTCCCAGTATCTTTCCAGTTAAAAACTGGTGGGGTGGGAGTCAGGGGAGGAGTCATGCAGATAAGACTACTGGCTAGACAAGTTTTCCACAGCTGCTGTGGTCTAAAATGAGTCTAATTGAAATGATAAAGAACTGATCTGGCTACAAGCCACATCTGCGGTACAGCTCCCACCTGCTGAATGTCTAGTTAAACCAGTGAGTCTTTGTGTCAAAGGTTTAAACTTCAGGTGGTAAGGATCAAGACATTTAAAGGAGGGATGGAACCAGTGGCAGTCCTGCTCAGAATTACAGATAGTATCAGTTTCTTATTTAAGGCTGAACAATAAAACTGTCTCTTGAATTATTACAGATGGCAGCTTTCTTTGGAGGCACTCCGAAATGACACCATTATCTTGTAGCTTCTTACTGAAGACATGATGGCTGTAATCACTGTTCCTCTAACATCAAAGCTGATGGCTTTTTATAAAAATCAGTATGTGATAAACTAAATATCAACCTCCAATTTTTTTAATCCAGAATATCTGGATTCCAAATATAAAATGCTCCTGTATGAAATGTGCTATTAAAAATGATAGATAATAGATATGGCATTTACCACGCGCAATGTGTTATGCAGGTTTATTAAATTGAACTAGGATTGCATCCTTGCCAGTTAACTAGAGCTTTGTGAAACTGAATGTAAGCAGGCAGTCTTATTAAGTTTGCTTTGTTTACTGATCACATATAGCTAACTGTACTCTGAAATATTGACTGTGGATGCTGGTGGAATAGATATGTTTTGTTGGAGGGGTTTTTTTTGGAAGGGGGGAGTTTGTCAATTAAGATTTGAATCTCGTCTCTCTCTTGGGTGCATGCTCTGGCCCGGGTTGGTGAAGTGAGAGTAAGCTGCCTTTTTTTAAGGCTAAAAATGAACAGACTTCCATCAGCACAGTCTGTTGGTACTGTCTCCTTTACTGGAGTTGCTATTAACAGTCTGAGAGCGCTGTCCATGCTGTAGTCTCAGCTCTAGTTGCAGTGTGGGCCCTGTACTATTTTCCTTGTTAAGATGCTCGTTGTGGATCAATATAGAAACTTTAAGGAAAGAACAATGGAAGAATGGTCTTGTGGTTAAGGCACTGAACTGAGAGGTCTTGGTTCTGTGTCTGTATGTTGCCATGAGCTAGCTGAGTCACTGTGGGCAAATTGTTTCCAGTATTGGTGCATCTGGGTTTTTTCTATCTGTAAAATGGTGATGGTAGTTCTTCCTTACTTTCCAAGGCAAAGAAGGACAAGTGTTGAGGACATATTAACGAATGTATGTGAGGTGCCCTATCTAATTCAGTGGTTGAGGTGCACAATAGAAAACACTATACAAAAAAGCTTCACTCACATAGAGCAAAACAACAATGGGGGAAAACATTAAAAGGAAAACACTTAAGGTTTCAATTTGGCTTAAAGCATTTCCTATAAAGAGGATAAAATGTTACTGGTCAAAAAAGTGACAGTATCACTGTATTGGTGGTGGTGGTTCTTTCTGTATTAAAACCCTACTAAGTATCCTTGAAATGTAAGGAGTCACGGTCCCTGCAACAAGGAGCTTGTAGCCTAAAACAAGCAGGAGAGGCAGAAGAGGTGCAGTCTACAAGTAGAATTTCTGAGATGGTCATTGGTGGCATCTTAGTACTATTTATGTTAACATAATGGGTTTAGGGGTCTCTTCCTCCAGATATATTAATTATGTCTAATTATTCTTCACACTTGCCTCTGTATGTCAGCTAATTTCCCTGCAAGTATTATAGCAGAGGTGGGCTTTTTTAAGAGGAACTCCCCCAGAGCGTGTGGGCCTTGTGGATTAGTCCACACAGGCATGGAAGAAAGTGTTAGCATTCTGACTGACAGCTGATTAATGAAATGTGTATTATGTGTATTAAATCACTTAGGCCCAGATTCTGAAAGGTATTTAGGTTCCTAACTTCCACTGAAGTCTTTGATCAGGGCCTTGGTATCTCATCCTCTTTGAATTTCCCGCCTGTAAAATGAGGCCTCAACAAAAGTGCCACTCACCTAGGGGCCAGCCTAAAAGTTTAGGCTCGTGTGTGTGCCCTCATCCTGCCAGAGGAAAGCTGCTGCTGTCTCTGACACTTTTGGCAGCAATATGGATTGAAGAAGCACCCCCCCCCCCAGCCCCAGTGAAAAGCTGCCACCACCAACACTTTTGGCTGCAGTGCACAAAAGGTCCCCACTGCTAGAAAAAGCAACTGCCTGGGGTGCTGGCGGGAGCAAAGGGAGGCAACAGTGCTGAATGTCTCTGTGTCACTGCCTTTCTGTTTTAGGTGCCAGTGGGTGTAGGCCTCCCTGTGTACCATGCTGAAGTTAGATGATGGGCAGCATGAGCCCTACCTTGGATATTTAACTAGTAATAAAGAGGAGACTAAGGCATAGAAAGGAAGGGAAGTGTGGTGAAGAAGTAGTGTGTGAGCATTCACTGAATGTAAACTGTTGTCTTTCAGTGAAATGAGCCCATGAAGGGACTTTCATGAAGTGAAAATGTCTTGCAGCATCTATGAGGGCTGGGAGGATAAGTCCAGGTTGTGCCTTCTACAGAAGGGGATGATTTTCCATTAAGAGAACACATAGTAAATTAGATTTCCACTAAGTTTTCTTGTAGTTTTTGCCTGTGATTGGATTGCAAATGTGTAGTGGATATTTACATTTCTGAAAGCAGACTCTAGCGTTGTCATCACAGCCCACATCCAGGTTAATTAACAGGGCTCCTAAAATGCAAGTCATTCTATCTTCCTTATAAGTTCACTGAAATGCTTAATTTCATCTAAACTTTATGGCAGGTAACTGCTTATACCCAAGCACTTCTCTTTATCTTTCCTCCTGCAGCTCATCTTTTCTGAGCTATGTTATCCTCTTGTGCAAAACAAGGAGAGGTGTGAGGAAAGATGTGCTCACAGCAGCCATCATCCACCTATTATTCATACTGATTGGACAGTTCTTAAAGGGCAGATTTCCTTCACGCTATCTAAAGGAATCCATCTAGGAAGGGGCTGCACACACAAAATTGCTGGCAGAGCAGCATAACATCTTACTTGGCTTGTTGAGGCTTATTTAAATTTTGCTACATTCATTTTCAACTGTTTAACAATGACCATCTTAATCTGGCCTACTACATGTGCAGAACAAAAATTGGCACATCTCTGCTGCAGGTAGATAACAGTATTTACAAGGAGAGCATGGTAATTTTCCTTAGCAACATTTTGACCTCCAGTGAATTGATTGACTTCATAGATTGTGTTCTAATCATTTATTTAAGGGCATTTTAAACAACTCGCCCCTTTATAATGAGCTGTTGGCTGCTGTTTTTGTATACTAATCCAAACAGTTTGTGTGTTAACTGTTGATGGGATGTAGTAAATGCTAAAGCATTGGATGTAAGTGTGTTAGGCAGTGAGTAGGATCCTTTTGTTCACTGTCTTTCCTATAACACCATGCATGTCAGAAGAAATACCATGGTATGCTATAGCTATGCTAGTAGCAGAGTGACTGGAAAAGCTTCTCATGAGGTCAACTTTTACCATTTTGTCATCTTTATAATTTTATAATGCCCGCAAATATCTTTTTGTCACAGGAAATAGCTATACCCTGAAAAACTTTCAGTCTAAGGCCCTGGTCCTGCAAACAAGGGCGCGCACACACTGAAATGTGTGTTTCTGAATCGTCTCTATTCTCATGAATTGTCATGTGACTGTTTCACCAGGCTACTCATGCCAGTAAAGTTCAGCACATCCATCAGCATTTAGTGGGTTGAGCCCAAAGTGTTGCATATGGTAGATGAGTTATCTGTATTGGGTAGAAGGGGTTGAAGAATCAGACAAGGGTTGGGCATTTAGCTTTTGGGAGAGTTTTCCAAGGATAAGGTACAGCATGAAAGAGCGCACAATGACATTGGTGAGAGAAGGCAACGAAGGAGGTACTGATGCAAGTGGTGGTGGTGCAGTGGACTAAGGGAAGATGGAAAAATAGAGGCGAGGGGAACAGAGCATAGAAAGTGAACAAGGAGTACATGATGTAGAGCCTCAAAAGTCAGGACAAGAAGTTTGCATCACTCTACTGGCCTCTCATTATGCTGCACATCAAGTTCAAAGACACAGTAGATATATTGGAAACAGTGGGCAGGAAGTTATTTTGGCAGCAGTATTCAAGTCAATGTTGCATCTGAACAGACCAGAGTTAGGCCCTTTATAATCTAACACTTGGTTAAATATGAAGCGTGTACTATTTTATCATCTAAGCAATGAGATATTTATATAACTGAATTCTATACTGTTATGTTGTTCATTTATTTGGGAACTTCTCACAATACCCTTTAGAATTCATTTTGTATTCTTTCAAAGGGTCCAAATATGGAGATGAATTTGAGAGAGGGGGGAAAAAACATCACTTTCTACTATCCATTTTTACTGGTTATAAATGCTATGTAAATCCACATCTTATTTGTGGAAGAAGGAACATTTTTTTCCTTTTAGTCTATAGAAGCTATTTTAAAGGGGAAAATTTCATTTATTTGGAAAATGTGTAATTCTAGTTGCTACAATATAAATAATTCAGCTGTGAATTTAACTCATTATTTTGCAGTTGTCAACAGTGAACATCATTTGCGGTCATGCTGTGCATTTAACCAGCTTTGTTAGCTCCCTCTGGAGGGCCTTACAGTTTCTGCTAGTCTTGATCAGTCAAATTTAGTGTCCTCTGCAAATGTTAGTCATTCCTCCTATTGCAGAAAATTAAAAATATTATACCATATTTGTATAGAATAGTGAATTATTCACAGGTATTACCTTAAAGAGGCATAAAATGGTGTGCAGTGTTGCAATGATTCCCCTGTTCCATAAACAGAAGTTGATCTGTTAACTACTGTATCTGGTCTGGGCTACCCAACAAATCCTATTAAGTGAGAAGCGTCTTTAATACACTGTATAAAACTTTATAAATAGGATCCTTTGAACTAGCTCTAGTAAGAGTGTTGTGCACACATGGCTTTCCTCTCACACTCGCCTAATCAAAGACCTTGGAAGATTTGCTGTCCCTTTTCCTGTTCAGCAGTTCAGATACCAGAACTCTTTGAAAGGCTGAGAATGTAGTTATTAACTAATTAGTTATTTTAGAAGTCAAATTTTAAAACCAAAAAGTAGAGGAATTTTAGGCAGCTTTGAGCTGAGACTAGTGACCTGCTGCTTGACTCTTTTGTTACCACCTTGTCCTCTTGTAAATTCTTTTTTTGGGTCAGGGATTGGCTTGTTCGTACCTAGGTCATTTGAACCTTTTTGGATTCCTGGATGCTACAGGCCAAAAGAATGAATAATAAACATCTGGATGCACAGCATGTCTCATAGCCACTCAGAGTACTCAAGTAAAACGGAAGAGGGATGGAATGCCTCATTGCTATCTCGCTAGGCTCTTCCAAGTTCCTTATTTGGGCAGGAAAACTGAAATTGTTCCTTCCCAATATCAAACAGCCCCCCCCCCCCATCCCAATGTTTTTCATTTCCTGCCCAGCAGTAGCAGTGAACATTGACTCTTTGGGATGTGAAAGCAGTGTAGGGGGTGAAGTGGCTGGAAGATTAAAACCAGGGAGGAATGAGAGGGAAGTGTCCACTCTGGTGGAGGCTCTGCCAACTGTGGATGCAGTATGCTGGTTCTGAACTATGGGCTTACTGCTTTAAGCTCTGTACAGATGTGGAATTCCAGCGGCCTTACAGTTTTTCCCTGCTATGTGGCAGCCCTACTGAATTTCAGCCCAGCAGAAAAGAATGATGTCCAAATGGTCAGAAAGCTAACCTACAGTTTGGAGGCCTAATTTCAATTAGCCTGCTGGTCACATGCTTCCTCTGATCTTGGGTAAATCACTTAGTTTCTTTGCACCTTTATTCCTCATTTGTAAAATAGCACTTTCATTTCTCCTTACAATAGCCTTGTGAAGTAGAATTAAAGATCATTGTACTATGTCAATTTGAAGTGGGATAAGTGCCTAAAATAGGAAATAAGTAGGGTGTTTTTTATAACCGTAATTCAAAACATACAAATATTCCTTTAATGCAATACTAGGCTTTATCCTCTTACTTGCCCTCTTTCAGGGAACCATGAATACATATGGATACCCAAAGTTTATTATGATTTGAGCTGGGAAATGCCTCCTGTCATTTGGTGCTTAAAATGTTTGCTTTTAAGTGTGAACATGCTCACTTTGTATATGATGCTAAAAAGTAAGTGGTTAGGAGTAATTTGTATGAAGCCAAGAAGAGTATCTAGAAAAACAGATTCCATATTATTCTGCTGAAGTATATAGGCAACGTTCTTTAATATCATACGTGTGTCTGAACATTTCATCCTGAAGAAGGGGAAAGAGTGCTAATACCACCTATTTGTAAATGTGGAATAAGATGTTCCAATTGCCTTTCGCTTTTTACACCTCTTTCAGTAGATGTAGTAAGCTTTGGTTAGAGCCAAGACAAATCTCTTTTCTTGAGTCTTCTGCTTTAGAATTCAATAGACAAATACATCTGTTGATTTTAGGACTTAAAAAGCTTGATGAAACCTTTATGATCAGTGATGTGCATCCCCACCTGGCATTTCCTTGCTCTTTCAGTTTACATTGTGATCACTTTTACCTTGGGTTTCCTGAGTGCAAATTAGTTAGTTTGTAGCTCTCATAAGAAGATGCTAACAAACTATATATTCAGAGCCACAGAAGCCTTCATTAGTAAATCTGAAGGGCTGTTGGAATATGAGGTGAGTGGAGAATGGAATGTAAAGTGACCATAAAGGCTGTGGTTTATTTTATAATGTTGCAGGGAGGGTAGTGTGTGGTGAGTCCAGAGCAGTAGTTGTTGATTCCAAAGCAAAATGATGTACTTACTGTCCCATTGGAAAGCATATTGGTGCATCTCTTCTGGGATGTCCTGGCTGATGAAGGCATAGTCTGTGAAGTAAATTGGCGGACAGTACATCTATGAGTGGGTGCATGCTTTCTCGTAAACACCACATCCGCACACAGATATTAATGGGAAAATTCCACTGGGAAATTAGGAGATAAGCTGGCATCTATTTATGACAGTCTTCCTGGGAGTCCATTTCAGGGGCATTGCTGGATGCATAGAAAGGGCTTGTCTATCACTACTTCAAGCCTCAGGCAGCCTGGCATTTGAACAGAGATCTCCTTGTGAGTGCAAGTTCATGCTCCTATTTTTAGATCATACTTTGGCATTTTGTTAACAGACTAATGGAATGTCAAAGAATTGCTGCAATGTTTGTTTTAAAGCAGCAGAACATTACTGGAGCAGAAACTCATTCTCTTGATACTGCTAAACTATGACTGAAAGCCAAGATTTTAAAGATTCTTAGACTAGTTTTGCCTAGAGCCTTTCTGCTCCTGGAGGGAATGCAAGATGGTGCCTTTGCAGCAAAGCCAGCCCTGTCTGCTCCTGGAGGGAATGCAAGATGGTGCCTTTGCAGCAGAGCCAGCCCCCTGTTGGTTGCTGCTGCAAATTGGAAACAAGTGTGTTGTTAAAAAGTACTAATATTCTGCACTGTTGCAAAATTACATTTATAAGAAATAATTTATTTTATGGTTTGGTTCCGTATGGTTTTTATCAAGAAAAGTCTGTTAATTTACACAATTTTGCTTACCTGGCATACCATTTTGGTATATTTTGACTTATGAAATGAACGAAGCCGGAAGACATTACCATCTTCTCCCTCCTGTGTGACATAAATGGTAGATGAGAACTGATAGGTTCAGTTTTTTAACTCTCAGCCTCTTGTATCTTGCCTTCATGTTTCTGCTAAGTTGATGGAAGGAGAGATGCCTTTTTTTTTAAATGAAAGAAGTCCACAGCTTGAAGTCCTACATAGTTTGCTGAGGGTACTGGTGGAAGGGGTCCATTGTGCTTCCATTGGGAGAGCTGCTGTGTTCACTGAGTCTGGAGGTGGCTGTGAAGCCTTCCCCTAGGGAAGCAGGTTGGTTTGAGTGGTTAGCGCACTGTGTACTGATCTCACTTCCAGTTAATGGAGATATGAATTCCAGGTGACGTTGAGGAATTGTGCTCATACCAGGTAGCTAGCAGAGGTGGAAGCTGAGCCACTGTTGAAGATTTTTGTTTCATAAGGAGAGAAGCAGATTACTCTGCTGCAGGCAGTAGATCTCCCAGACTGCAGAAGTAGGCAAAGTAGCAAATTAAGCCTGAAGATTGCATCAACAGGCTTACTCTTGTAGGGATTCAGGCTCTTGCCATGCTCAAGAAGAAAATAGTTTCCTGACCAAAGAAAAGTTTGAGAAAGCATTTCCCATTTGCTCTCAAGAAGCTAAGTATGCCTTTGTGAATAGCTTTGTTACATATCTTTGGTGAAATAATGAATATTGGTAGGGAGAACGACCAAACACTAATTTAATCATAAAATCCTTTATTAAATCTAAAGGTCAAATGGTATTGATACAGTTTAAGCTGAACTAATGAGCAGTTTACCACAGCAGTACAGCAACAAAACATTTATAAGCATTTGATCAAGATGCTTAAAAACAGGCTAAACCCTCACAGGGATACTTAAATCCATATTGGTTGGTTCCAAAATGGTCAGGCAGGTAATAGCAGTAAAAAACAACATGGAGTTGTGTGGCACTTTAAGACTTAACAGATTTATTTTTTGCATGAGCTTTCGTGGGAGAAGATCCCACTTCCTCAGATGCTTCGAAGATGGCTGAACTTACAGAAAGGAATGAAACTAAATGCGAGGGGGTGTAAAACATAGGGTCAGGTCATACAATAACAGCAAATCACAGCAGTTTTCAGGTTCAAACCGTGGGAAGCCTGAAGTCAAATTACCTTTTGTAATGGGAAAAGAACCCATAGTCTCAATTAAGTCCTGCTTTCACAGAATTTAGCTTGCATATTAATTCGAGTTCAGCTGTTTCTCTTTGAAGTCTTGATGTCCCAGGTACATCTCTAACGACAGTCGTTAACAAATCAGTCATTGAGTGATTAGGAAGATGGAAGATCTCAGCAACTGGTTTCTTTGTTCTTTGATTTCTGATATGAGCTCTGTGCCCAAAGAGAAACAGCTGAACTTGAATTAATATGCAAGCTAAATTCTGTGAAAGCAGGACTTAATCGAGACTATGGGTTCTTTTCCCATTACAAAAGGTAATTTGACTTCAGGCTTCCCACAGTTTGAACCTGAAAACTGCTGTGATTTGCTGTTATTGTATGACCTGACCCTATGTTTTACACCCCCTCGCATTTAGTTTCATTCCTTTCCGTAAGTTCAGCCATCTTCGAAGCATCTGAGGAAGTGGGATTTTCTCCCACGAAAGCTCATGCAAAAAATAACTGTTAGTCTTAAAGTGCCACACAACTCCTTGTTGTTGTTGTGGGGGGGGGTGTGGTTTTTTTTTGTGTTTACTGGACTAGACTAACATGGCTGTCCCTTCTAAAAATAGCAATAAACCCTTTAAGAGTTTACTTTTTATACCCTTAAACAATTGACTTTGGCTTAAAAAAAAATCACCAAAAACCTTCTAGTCTGAGACTGTACACCTTATTTTTGGTCTTAATCCAGATAAGACTTGCAAACTATTCTCTTCCTAAGGCCTTTTTTTCTTCCTTTTTGCTGTTCAACAGTTTTCCTATAGCTCCTGGCTTCACTTAGGTTTTCACACCGGTGTGTGGGTTGGGGAAGGCCTGGGTTGGTTCATTTTAGACAAAATTGTCTTTATTTAATTTAAAAGCATCTGCAGTCACCACTGTTGGTCGGCAGATTTCTTTCTAAAAGCTTCCTCTTATTTCATTAGTTAGTTATACTTTGAACCAGACATCCTCCCTGCTTCATTCCTTTTGGCCTTATCACTCCCCTGTTTCTTGTTTGTTAGGGCATTTCTTTACAGGACATAAGTATTTTCTGTAATATCTGTAAGAGCCATTGGATTGACAGCCCTTTAATTCTTCTGTCCAGGAAGAGGCATAGTGAAAGTGTTCTTATTCTGTCCCACCAATGTGCAAATATTGACCTGCAGAAATTAAATTTTCCACCAGCTGCATATAGTATTTGGTTTCACTGCTGAAATTGCCTTTGAGTGCACCAGTTGTGGTCTCTAGTGTTGAATGGGAGTGAGAGAGTAGCTAACAAGAGACAAACAAGGTTAACTGGTCAAACTGTATTGCAGGGCTATTTTATGAAATGTCTCTGGTGTAGCAGAGGACCTAGTGTTGTGCTACTCAATGTTTTATTGCAGCTAAATATCAATTTTTGTAGTATATTGGTTAAGACTTTTCACGTATATTGTGACCAAATTCCATACTCTTACAAACAGGGTTTGTAAGCTACACAGCTCCACAATACAAGAAAAATCTAATGAAGTGGAAAAACTCAACTGTGTGTCTGCCTACAGTGGAACGTTCAGAAAAGCACAAGCGCCTGTCCACACTAGGATAAAAGGTATTTTTAACAATTGTTTAGATTGATCCAGTTATTTCTAATGTGTAATAGCTGCTCAAGATGAGCCCTTGGTTCCCTCCTAGTCTACAACACAACCAGATAGTATGTTAAAGTACAGGTTCCCCTATTTACATTAGGTTAGCTAACACATTTTAAAACCCTGCTTTAAAAATACACCTTGTATGCTAGTATAGATGGGTCCTGAAGGTTTGTCTATGATCCTGGATATAAGGTTCCAGCTTTCTCTATCTCTGCAGGGTCTTATATTGAAGTCCAAACCCATACTGCTGGAAACAGGGTTTCATGTTGCCAGAGTAGTACAATTTATTGTCTTGGGTATTAATGCTCACCTTAAACTAACTTGCAAGAGCTTACCTGTGAAGGAGGCCATGGGAGAGTTGTATACTTCAGAACTGTTTAAAGAGCTTCCTAGCATTTGCAACAATCTGCTGTAAAGATGGTTTCATGAATAATTAGACTTACAGTTCCAAGTTGTCTGAAATGGTTATGCCTGTTCTGATAATGTCTGCATAAATGGCCTCTTCTGACACCTGGTTTTCAGTTTGAACAGACATTAATGTAGTCTGGATTACTGCAGAAAGGATGCATAATCTTTGTGCTCACTGCAACAAGTGGCTGAAAAGGGAATATTTGTCTGGCAATCATGTCCTGAAAGTGTAATTATTGTGTCAGTTTCTTGGTAGAATTTGCATATCCTGTAAACTTTGCCACTTGAACATTTCACATTTTTAATGCAAATACCATGCTATGTTAGGAGTAAAGAAAAGTTAAAGTGAGTTCTAAATCAACAAACTTTTAGAAAGACTTGTGTGATCTAGTATTGTGGCTCTTTTCTGAGCTCTCTTGGGACCTTCCTTTACTTTAACTTGAAAGGAAACTGAAAAGGTCATACCATAAGTTCCCATGATAGCAGCAGACACACAGGCATCCGGCAGGTCACACAGCTGACTCTTGAGTCCTGTCTAGGAGTATCTGACTGCAAAAGTTCTGGTACAGTTTCCAGAATCTAACCTTTTCTTGCTGTTCACACACACAGAATTTAGGACTATCAAAAATATCATGTGATGTTAAAAAATTACAGTTTTAATTGGACTGTTAAACAATAATAATACTATTTATTTTAAAAAATTTTGGATGTTTTCTGCATTTTCAAAAGTTTTCAACTATGACAACAGTGTACAATGATCACTTTATTTTTTATTACAATATTTGCACTGTCAAGATAACGATAGTATTTTTCAGTTCACCTCATACAAATATTGTAGTGCATTCTCTTTACAGTGAAAGTGCAATTTACACATGCAGGTTTTTTGTTTCAGAACTTCATTCAAAAGCAAAACAATGTAAAACTTGAGCCTACAAGTCCACTTGGTCCTACTTCTTGTTGAACCAATAGCAGAGAAACAAGTTCGTTTCCATTTATGGGAGATAATACTGCCCACTTATTTACAATGTCAGCTGAAAGTGAAGACAGGTGTTGGCATAGCACTTTTGTAGCTGGTGTTGGAAGGTATTTTCTTTTCAGATGTGTTGAACATTCAATGGCTCTTCTTGCTTCAGCCACCATTTCGAAGGAGATGCTTCTATAGAATCATAGGGTTAGAAGGGACCTCATGAGGTCATCTTGTCCACCCCCCTGCTGAAAAAAGCAGGACCACTCACTAAATCATCCCAGCCAGGGTTTTGTCTCACTGAGCCATAAATATCTCCAAAGATGGAGATTCAGTCACTTCCCTAGGTAACCCATTCCAATACTTCACCACCCTCCTAGTAAGAAAGTCTTTCCTAATATCCAGCCTCGACCTCCCCAGCTGCAACTTGAAACCATTGCTCCTTGTTCTGTCCTCTGTTACTAATGAGAACAGTCTAGCTACCTCCTCCTTGGAGCACCCCTTCAAGTAGTTGAAGGTTGCTATCAAATCCCCCCTCAGTCTTCTCTTTTGCAGGCTAAATAAGTCTAGTTCCTTCAGTCTTTCTTTGTAAGTCTTGTGCTCTAGCCCAATGTTCCCTCTAAGGGGCCAGTGCAGCTAAGCAACGTGTGTTGCTCGCTGCACGGCCACCCCCCCACACACACACACGTGGGCCTGATCCTGGCCCTCCTCCCCAAGCTTCGCTGCCCACCCAGCCTCACCGCAACGGAGCATCTAGCCCAGCCTACCCCCAGCTGGCCGTGCCTCCCCGGGCAGGTGAGGGGGCTGGCGCTGAGCCCCGGTGAGGGGGTCAGGGCGCTAGAGCAGCCTGCCCTGCTCCCAGAAAGTTTTGGCCGTTTTGCCCCCGCCTCCCCTCCCCCTCCCAACCTGAATGGGCCTGCTCCATGTCCTGCACGTCCAGGGGCGAGCAGCCCAAACTCTGGGAGTGGGGTGGGCTGCTCCAGAGCCCTGACCCCACATGCTGGAGCTCAGTGCCAGCCCCCTCAATCCCTCCTGGGTGGCATGCCTGGCTGGGGGTAGGCTGGGCTGGCTGCTCCTCCCCGCTGCGGTGAGGCCAAGCAGGTAGGTGGGCAGAGCAGCCTCCAGCCCCCATTCCCTCCCCTCCCTGGGAGTTGGAAGGGCAGGTGGTTAGGACCCCCTTTCTTGGCTGCCGGAGCAGTGCTACCAGGCCCCGGGCCACTCCTCTGGCCAGGGGAGCTCTCATTGAGCCTGCGCAGACAGTCTGCATAGGTGCAGTGAGAGCTGACTCTGAGAGGGAGTTTTTAAAACTCCCAGCTCAGAGGTTCTCTCCCATCAGGGACTGCAGCTGTCGGCTGTGCATGGCGGGCAGCCTTTCCTGCGCCAGGCAGCATCAAGGTCCATGTGGCCATGCAGCTTAGAGGGAGCATAGCTCTAGCCCCTTGATCATTTTTGTTGCCCTTTGCTGGACTCTCCAATTTGTCCACATCCTTTTCGTAGGGGATCCCCAAAACTGGACATGGTATTCCAGATGTGGCCTCACCAGTGCTGAATAGAGGGGAACAGTCACATCCCTCGATCTGCTGACAACACTTCTGCTGATGCAGCCCTATATGCCATTAGCCTTTTTGGCAGTAAGACCACACTTGACTCATGTCCAGCTTCCCATCCACCATGACCCCCAGGTCCTTTTCTACAGTGGTTCTACTTAGCTGATTGCTCCTCAGCCTGTAGCAGTGCATGGGGTTTTTCCATCCCAAGTGCAGGACTTTGCACTTGTCCTTGTTCAACCTTATGAGATTTCTATTGGCCCACTGCTCCAATTTGTCTAGGTCTCCTTGAATCCTGTCGCTGCCCTCCAGCTTGTCTACTGTTCCCCCCCCAGCTTGGTGTCGTCTGCGAACTTAGTGAGTATGCAATCTGTTCTGTCATCCAGATCATTAATGAAAGTGTTGAACAGAACCGGCCCCTGGGGGCACACCACTCTTTACTGGTTGCCAACTAGACATGGAGCCATTGATTCCTACTCGCTGAAACCATTGGTCTAGACAGTTTTCTATCCAACTTACAGTCCACGCATCCAACCCATGCTTCCATAACTTGCCAGTGAGAATGCTGTGGGACAAGCCTTGCTGGAGTCACATCAACGATTCTTCTTGCATCCGCAAATCCTGTTATCTCATCATAGAAAGCAATGAGGTTGGTCAGGCATGATTTACCCTTGGTGAATCCATGCTGACTGTTCCTGATTACTCTATTTTCCTCCAAGTGTTTCAGGATGGATTCTTTGAGGACATGGTCCATGATTTTTCCAGGTATTGAGGTGAGGCTGACAGGTCTGTAATTCCTTGGATCCTCCTTTTTCCCTTTCTTGAAGATAGGCACTATATTTGCTTTTTTCCAGTCCTCCAGCACCTCCCCCATTTGCCATGAGTTTTCAAAGATAATGGCCAGCGGTGCTGCTATCTCATCGGCCAACTTGCTCAGCAACCTTGGATGCGGTTCATCCAGCCCCATAGACTTGTGCATATCCAGCTTCTTTAAGTAGTCCCTAACCTGACCTTCCATCACCAAGGACCTTTCTTCTTCCCCCTGAAAATCTGCCATACCCAGTGTAGTGGGCTGGGAGCTGGCCCTCCCTGTGGAAACTGAAGTAAAAAAAAACATTGAGCACTTCAGGTTTTTCCTCATCCTCCACCATGAGGATACCTGCCCCATTTAGTAAGGGACCTACACCATCCTTGATCTGCTTCTTGTTAATGACATACTTGTAGAACCCATTCCTGTTATCCTTCACATCCCTTGCTAGCTGCAACTCCAGTTGTCCTTTGGCCTTTCTGATTTTTATCCCTGCAGTCCTGAGCAATGTCTTTGTATGCCTCCTTAGTCATCTGTCCAAGCTTCCACTTCCTGTAAGCTTCTTTTTTATGTGTTAGCTCAGTGCAGAGTTCTCTGTTAAGTCATGCTGGGCGCCTTCCACATTTGCTCTTCTTTTTGCTCATTGGAATGGTATCTTCCTGTGCCCTTAGTAGGGTTTCTTTAAAATGCAGCCAGTTCTCTTGGATGCCTTTCCCCTTCAGATCAGCCTCCCAAGCGATCCTGCTCATCAGCTCCCTTAAGGGAACCACAATCTGCTTTTCTGAAGTCCAGAGTCTGCGTTTTCCTGATGATGGGTTCTGCTTGAAGGAAAATACAAAGCAGCGTGGACTGATGTATATTTTCTTTTTGTCATCTGGGTCAGATTCCTCCAATGAAAGGCTGACTTTCATTTTTTTGCTGGTTTGGGTTCTCTTGTTTCTGCATAGGAGTGTCAGGATGTTCCACACCTTGTCCTTTCTTACTTATCCTGTTTAGTCTCTTACCTGACATCCACATAAACTGCAAGTCATTGCCACCAAATATTTAGCAAAACTCAAAAACAGACTGGACATTTGTATGGATAACAGAATATCCAGAGTTATAATTGATGGTTGAATTTTTGAAAGGGCTTAACCAGTCTCTTTTAGATATCAGGATAGGATGTAGTAATGTGAAGGGCAGATTACATCACATCAGCCTACTGTGTGGTTCTTTAGTTATCTTCCAAAGCATCTGGCTCTGGCTAGCATCAGAGACAGGTATTGAACTATTGGAACTCTAGACAGTGAACTAGTTTGTCTGATCTAATCCAGCAGTTCCCATCTTACATGTGCCATGCCATTTGTCCTGCAATTGATGGCATCCTGTTACTGCTACCGAGTTGTGAACTCATCCCACAGTCCTCTGTTGCTCTCTTCCATGTAGTCCCTTGTAGGTGACACATCCATCTTGAATAAACCCTTAAGGCATCTGCACTTTAATCTTCCAAATTCCTCACTAAGACTCGCACCTGATACCAACAAGAACTCTGCGGCTGTTTGATCATGCATCAGCGGGGACAGCTAAACTTTATATGTTTAAAAAAAAAAAAAAAATTACCTTTGGGTTGTTCTATAGATAGTCAAACTGTATGATGTAAGTGCTACTAACCTCTCTTCTCTTCTGTTTTTTCTCATTCACATCTTGTCTCTAGTTAAATTTATAAATCAGAGAGAGAGTCAATTTTTTTTGTTGAAGTCCATATTTCTTGGTCAAGGTCCAGACTCTAGAGAAAACAATAAGTAAAGGAAGATTTTTGAGGTCTGTTCCAAAGTATCCGATTGACCATATTTGCCCCACAGTTAGCCTTTTGACTACTTCTTTTGTAAATAGTTTGAACTCTGGACTGTCTTTATGTACAGAACCTTGCACAATGGGCAGTTGGGTCCTAACTGAGGCCTCCAAGCACTGTCTCTTTACAAGCAATAAACAAGACTTTCTCTTCTTCTTTCAGTACAGTACATTTGAGTGTGGTAGAATTTTGACCTCAGTGAAGGAGAGGATGTGTCATCCATATAACCCAGTGCCACCATTCAAGATCAGGATGATAAAGCAATGAGAAATGCATTAACTGAATGTAAAACTTAACAAGACCAACAGCTGCATCATAGAAGATCAGGGTTGGAAGAGAACTCAGGAGGTCCCCTGTCTAGTCCAATCATTGGCTCAAAGCAGGGCCAACACCAGCTAAATCATCCCACGCAGGGCTTTGTCAAGCTGAATCTTAAATCTTGAAGGATGGAGACAACACATTGCTGTGCTTCGCTACGCTTCAAGTGAAGATTGTCTTAATATTCAACCTAGACCTCCTCAACTGCAAGTTAAGACCCTTGCTCCTACTTTCCACTATCTGTTATCACAGGGAACAGCCTGGTTCCATCCTCCCTGGAGTCCTTTCAGGTAGTTAAAAGCTACTATCAAATCTCCCTCTTTTTTTTTTCTCTTCTGCAGGCTAAACAAGCCTAATTCTCTCCATTTCTTATCAGTCGCATGCTCCAGCCCCTCAATCATTGTTGTACTCCACTGGACTCTTTTTCCAATTGGTCCACATCCTTCCTGTAGTGGGGGGGGAGCGGTTTCCAAACTGGACACAGGACTCCAAATGAGGCCTCACCAGTCCCTAATAGAGGAAGAATCCCCACTTCCCTGATCTACCTGCAGTGTTCCTGCTAATGCAGTCCAATATGCTGTTCGCCTTCTGGCAAACAAGGATGCACCTCTGACTCGTGTATAACTTATCCACTTGTCCTTTCTCCTGAACTGCTGCCTACCCAGTCGGTCCCCAGTCTGTAGTGATTCATGGGATTTTTCTATCCTACATGCAGGGCTGTGCATTTGTCCTCATTGAACATCATCAGATTTCTTTTGGCCCAGTCCTCTAATTTGTATAGGTCACTCTGTATCTTATCACTTCCACAGCTTATTGTAATCTGCAAACTTGCTGGGGGTGCAGCCACCCCTTCCTCCAAATCGTTAAAGAAGATGCTGAGCAAAATTGGCCCCAGCATCAAACCCCTAGGGCAGTACTCTGCTTGTTACTAGCTGCCATTGATCGCTATCTGTTGAGCCTACTCTAGCCAGTTTTTGATCTACCTTGTATAATTTAGAGAAATGGACAACTTTAATTTGCTTATGATGATACTGTGGGAGACCATATCAAAAGCTTGCCAAAGTCAAGATGTATCATGTCCACCACTTTTCCCACATCCACAGAGTCAATCATGTCGTCATAGAAGGCAGTAACTCTGTTTAGGCATGACTTGTCCTTGGTGAATCCATGCTGACTGATCTTTAACACTTTCCTCTCTTCCAAATGCCTCAAAATAGATTCCTCAAGGACCTGCTCCATAGTTCGCTGGGAACTGAGGTGAGACTGAGCAGTCTGTAATTCCCCATTTCCTCCTCCTCCTCCTCCTCCTCCCCTTTTTTTGAAGATGGGCACTATGTTTGCCTTTTTTCCATCCGTCCTGGACCCCCTCAGTTGCCATGAATTTTCAAACTTAATAGCCAGCAGCTCTACAGTCACATTTGCCAACTCCCTCAGATATATTGCATCTAGCCCATGAACTTGGCTACATCCAGCCTTTCTAAATAGTCCAGCCCTCTGTTCTTTCAGCACTGAGGACTGCTCGTCTTCTCCCCATTCTGTGCTGCCTAGTGCAGTACTCTAGCAGCTGACATTCATCTGTAAAGACAGGAAAAAAAAAGGTACCGAGTACTTCAGCTTTTTCCACATCACATGTCAGTAATGTGCACCTGCCCCCCATTCTGTAAGGGGACCATACTTTCCCTGACCACCACCTTGTTCCTAATGTACCTGTAGACCTCAATTGTGTGTTATTTTTATTGTACACCTAGTTTACATTTGCCGCACTTTTTTGCGGCAGTCAACAAAAGATACACAATGTATGTAAAATACCTTGCATATTCTCCCATCATCTTATTAACTCCCATTTATCTCCATGTACACCCTGTACTAAGTCTACTGGAAATGCCATCCGGTTCACTTAGCATTATGAGTTATAGCATTGAGCCAGAGATCGATTTGAATGTGTCTCCACAGACTGCTCAATCAAACCTGGAAGAGCACACTGACAGTGGTGAATTTGTTACCATTGGTATAGAAATACTCGTAGTGTATGTTGTGAATGTTTGTTTTTTCAGAGGAGATGGTGGGGAAACATGAACTGAGGTCTTAAGCAGTGGTTCTCAACCTTTTTAGCTCAAGGACCATAAATATGATATTCAGAACCCTAAAGGGCTACCAGTCTCAGCCAGCAGTCCCCATGTCCATCCACTACTGTAAGAGGCAAGTATTTTAGTGAAGAGGATCTCCCGTCCAACAGACTGCAGTAGGAAAACTCTGTGCTCAATCTGGCTTCCTAGGCAGTAGCTCTTTTCTGGAGCCAGGGTGGTGGGAGATCAGGGGCGCAGGGTATAGGGACTCGGGTGGAGTGCATTGCTGAGCTCTCTGCTATGGCAAAGGGGTGGGGAGTGCTAATCTCACATCCCCTTGGCTGCAGCAAAGAGACTGCACCTGGCAACATGCTCCGCCTGGGTCTTTAGGCAGCAGCTCTTTTCTGCAGCAAGCAGGAAGGGACCCCTGCGGCCCAAGAGTTGGGAACCACTGCCTTAAAGCACCCACTGTTTTTGCTAAATATTTACAATTGTGTCTTTCTTTGCCTTCCCTTTAAGATTCACACTGTCTTGTACAGTTACAGCACATGCAGATGCTCAGCTTTAAGGACAGCTGCACTCCTTTTATTATTTCAGTGTAGCCTACTTTTTCTGGGCAGAAGCCAGGTGACCTGTTTTTTTAACACTCTGATGTAATGATCCATGCACCTCATACCTTTGCTTGACAGGCTTGTTCTCTTCATCTCAGGTATAAGAATATAGGAGGCCTTTGTTCCTGTGCGTAGCATGGGGAGTTATTCCCCTTGAAATTCTTAAGGTGTTGGAAGAGCTTTAAGTATAAAACCAGTCTGGTTTATGGTGGGGGTGTGAGAGCCAGTAAGTGGGTTTAAGTGTGGTTTTGGTTTTGCTTTTAAAAGATTTAAAAATAAACTCCTTGCTACTCTCCTGCCCCTACATCCACTTCCTGGAGCAGACACAGAGTAAACAGCTTATCAGCTAGAAGGGCCAGGGTAAGAGTGTGGTAAGTAGGGGATGCTTAGTTGCAGGTTAGATATTGGAGCTAGGGCTGCAGCCTGAGTTCCAAGGACTGTCGACCTCTCAGGGCCCTAAATCCTGGACTGCAGCTCGGGCCCAGATGTCTATGGTGCAACTAAACAGCCCCTTCTCCCTGGCTGGGTGAGCCCAAATCAGCTGGTGCAGGCCAGCCACAGCTTGTTAATGGCAGTCTTGACATGCAGCCCATAGTGGCCAGTGGCAAATTCTTCAGAAGAAGGTGCCAGAAACTCTGTAACAGTAGTTATGGGATAAGAGTTTCTTCCTAATCCTCATTTCACATGTTTCTCTGATCTGCAGGTGAGTGGTGTGGTCACTGTGGTGTAATGGTCTCTTTTGCATCCCAGGTTACGTTAACCATTTTTCAAAAAGGAATTGGAGTCTAAGCTATGTTCCTGTCCTGGATCATTGTATATCACGTTGTGTATGTGTGTGTTCTCCTTCTTTGGTATCCAGAGTTCCTTCCACATTTGGTTTTCCCTAGTTCAGTTTCATTATGTAAGACGTTATGTTGCTAATGGAAAGTACCAATCAGATAAGTGAATGGATTCACTTGACCATTCATGGTTTCTTTTCTGAATTGTTAATTTGTTGCTCTGCATACCTCACTTTATTCTTCCTGCCTGTCTTGTTAAAGCAAAACAAAGAAAACTTACTCTGATTAGTCAGAGTTTGGATACAATCAGTGGGAGTGCTTGTTTGGCTTTGGTTAATATACCAAAGGGATATTTTAGTTTCTTGTTCTTGCATAATCCCAATGTTTTGAAAGTCCATTCCCAAATGTCCATTTCTCCATGGAGAAAACATCAATGAGCCTAAAGCCACCACTTTGTCCACAGTGGGGTTTTTTGTTGTTGTGCTAGTGTAATTGAACTTAACTGGCTATACCACTGAAACTTTCTGCATCGTGTAAAATGGGGCTTTCACTGTATATGTATAAATCATGACTTTGAATCTACATTAAGGATTTGCAGTGCAGCAGCTATTCCAGTGCAGAAAGAGGTGGTACTGGAGTAAGTTAATAATTTAAAATGTAATAAATCACAAGGCCCAGGTTATATATAGCCAAGAGTTCTGAAAAGTTAAAGCTGTTTAGTAGTTCAAAAATGTATTATTAAAAGCAGCCACTGTTTGAAGGATTGGAGGGTAGCACATGTCTTTACATGTCTTTAAAAGGCCGTAAGGGTGATTCAGATACATATAGACAACTAAATGTCACATATGTACTTTGTAAATGATTTAAAATTATAATTTGGAATAACAAAATAGCTGGAAGAACATAGTGTGATGGTTTAAATAGGAAATCATCTTTCAGTAATCTCTTGGAATTCTTTTGATGTGTCAGAGTAGTTGATGAAGTAAAACTAGTTGACATGATCACTTCAAATTTGAAACAATGGAGTGCAAGCAGACCCATCATATCTGTCCACAGCAATCTTACCGAAGGAATAGTGAGACTACTAGATGCCATCCTCAAACTGTTTGTCATACAAAAGGCCAGATTCCTTTCAGAACACAGACTACCTCTAGAAACTCCACATTAACAAAATCTTTAGAACGCCATCTTTGCCATTGTGGGTGTCATCCTCACATAATGGCTTTGCTGCCAGTGTCAATATTTACAAGATAATAGGCGACCCACAGGCACACTGCCCAACTCATCCATTTCATCCTCATCCGCGCCATCTCAATATTCGTCAATGCAGTTTGTCCAAACCTTGGAACACTCTGTGTACTGGGATGGTTCCCCAATATTCCAGCCTCTTTGGGCTACCTCAAGGAAGAATTTCTGTATGAACTGACTAGGAAACCAGTGAAATAGTTCAGATATGTTGGTTGATATATATATTTTTTTCCTTCTCAATCCTGAAGATGGCTTAAATGCTCTCAGATTTCCACCACGACCCATCCATAAGAGTATCTCTTGGGTGCTCCCACATTAGCATCAATGTCCTGGAAACTATGATCAGTTTCATGGAGTTCTGCACACATACACACACAAAAAAAACAAACAAAAAAAAAAAAAAAAAAAAACCCACACACCACACCAACCACTGATCACCATATTTTCCTTAACAGATCCAGTAAGCATGCCAAACGCACCAAGTAATCTGTTTATAGCCTGGTGCTCATACCATAAAATACGCTCTGAGGAGGAAGTCTGGGATAAATACACTTCAACAAACAAGGACACTCCACCATAGAACAAGGACACATCATAGAAGGGGTCACCCAAACCCCAAACGCTTCACCACAGGAAGAAAAAAACTCCCTGTGGTTGTCACATACCAGCCCGCTCTGGAACCACTGGGGGGGGGGGTATCATTAAATGGCTTCAGCTCGTACCTCTTGGGGACCCTACACAAGCCTTTCCAAACATGAAGTGACCCTTCTATTGGTGATGAATGAGTGCGCTAAATGTACCAGTTTTAGTTTGTGCTAAACCAGACAATCACAATGTTCTTGGATGAACTCAGATAGAAAAATAAGACAAACACCGTATCACTCAGGGAAGAACACATTTTCCACAAAACCATCACTCAACATCTGACCTTTCAGTCCTCAGTCCAAGAGAAACCTGTGCAGCACTTTCAAAAGATGAGCCCGGGAATTAAAATTCATAACTTTGTTAAACACCAAAAATCATGGACTTAATAAAGACACAGGATTTATGTCTCGTTACAGCAATATATAGTCCACTAACCCTTCTTTTGACCTACAGTTGCAGAGGTGTTAACTGTCAACTTTGCCTTGACTGCTTATACAAGGGGTGTCAAACTCATTGCTTTGGCAGGTCAGATTTGACTTAAATGTACTTCAGATGGGGGCCATATGTACTGTAAATGGAAGTACTATGGCACTCTTGTGGCACTGTGTACATGAGACTGCGTTCTGTGAGATTTTTACACACACACCCTCCTCTTTTTCTCAGGGAGAGAATGTAGTCCCACAGAGCATGGTCGTGGGTCAAATGGAAAAGTTTGGTGGGCTGCATGTGTAACACCCTTGACCTAAACAATCATCCATTCTACCTTGCATTTAGCTGGGGCACTGAGTATCTGTCTCAGATTTGAAGAAGAACTCTGATTTTTTTTTTTTAAGAGCTTGTCTTTCACCAGTGAAAGTTAATTCAGTAAAAGGTATTACCTTGTACACCTTGCTCCTTTTGATTGTATTCAGACTTTACAAAGGCTTTAAGTAAGGTCCTGTACAATAGGCTACTAACAAAATTAATTAACACTGGGATGAGATGAAGTATTGTTATGGATCAAAAATTAGCAGAGACAGAAGGCAAAGAGTAGGATTAAAATGTTAACTTTCATCATTGCAAAAGGCTAATTGGGGGGCTCCCCAGATTCCATGCTAGGTCCTGTGTGTAATATATTAATGAGCTGGAAAAGAGGGGATGAGTAGTTAGACAGCACATTAAAATGCTGCAAAATTATGTAGGTTAATCAGGACCAGAGAGGGCTCTTGGAAGCTTCAGAGTAGGTGACCAGATTAATAAGTGTGAAAAATCAGGAGAAGAATGGGGGGCTAATAGGTGCATATATAAGAAAAAGCTCTGAATATCAGGACTATCTCTGTAGAGTCAAGATGACTTCTGGTTACCCTGCTTCAGAGAGACTTAAACAAGCCAGGTGAATGGGCAACATGACAACTGAAACTCAGTGAAGATAAATAAAAATTGAGATAAAAAACTTAAACTGAGACCTGGCTGGTTTCTAAATTATCAATTAACTCATGGAAAGGACCTGTATACCACTGTAAATAGTTCAGTAGTAATATGCAGCTATAGTGTAAAAAAAAAACAAACAAAAACAAAAAAAAAAACAAAAACAAAAAAAAAAACAAAAACA